>ONZH01005815.1:0-63562 GCA_900303285.1 Rhinella marina | reverse complement strand
ATCCTCTGCGTCTGGAGGAAAGAAGGTTTGTACATAAACATAGAAGAGGATTCTTTACGGTAAGAGCAGTGAGACTATGGAACTCTCTGCCTGAGGAGGTGGTGATGGTAAGTTCACTAAGAGAGTTCAAGAAGGGCCTGGATGTATTTCTGGAGGGTAATAATATTACAGGTTATAGTTACTAGAGATGGGTCGTTGATCCAGGGAGTAATTCTGATTGCCTGATTGGAGTCGGGAAGGAATTTTTCCCCCTAAAGTGAGGGAAATTGGCTTCTACCTCACAGGGTTTTTTTTTGCCTTCCCCTGGATCAACTTGCAGGATAACAGGCCGAACTGGATGGACAGATGTCTTTTTTCGGCCTTACAAACTATGTTACTATGTTACTATGTTACTATACGCTATTAATGGCATATCTTATATGTTATATCTTATATATATATAGGACTTGTTCACATCACTGTTATGGATTCCAACATTGTTTTCCGTTATAATGGAAAATAATGGAATCCATAAGACGGATGTCAACAGGACTTTGTTTTTCATCTGGCATAACGGGAACCAGACAGATCCGTTATGATTGCCCATAGACTTGAATTATGATGGATCAAAACAGAATGCCTCTTAACCCCTTCAACCCCGGGCCTGTTTTCACCTTCCTCCCCATGCCATTTTTTGCTAATCTGACATGTGTCACTTTATATGGTAATAACTTTGGAACGCTTTTACTTATCCAGGCCATTCTGAGATTGTTTTCTTGTCACATATTGTGCTTCACGACAGTAGTAAATTTGTGGCAAAATATTTCATTTTTATTTATAAAAAAAATACCAAATTTAGCAAAAATTTGGAAAAATTAGCAAATTGCAAATTTCAATTTCTCTACTTTTCAATAATTTTTATGCAGATTTTTCATGTTAATAATTTTTTTCTTGCAACACAGCAAGGGTTAACAGCAAACTAAACCTCACTATACATTGCTCTGATTCTGCTGTTTACAGAAATACCCGATATGTGGTGGTAAACATCTCTATGGGTTTGTGGCAGTGGCCAGAAGGAAAGCGTCATGAAGGAAAGCGTCAAAATACATAGTAATACCTCCAAAAATAGTTATTATTTTACATTCCCCATATGTCTACTTTATGTTGGCATCATTTTCTAAATGTCATTTTACTTTTTAGGCCGTTAGAAGGTTTAGAAGTTTAGAAGCCATTTTTCAAATTTTCAACAAACCATTTTTTAAGCACCAATTCAGATATAAAGTGATTTTGAGGGGCTTACATAATGGAACCCACCCATAAATGACCCCATTTTAGAAACTACACCTCTCAAATTATTTAAAACTGACATTACAAACTTTGTTAACCCTTTACGTGTTCTACAAGAATTAAAGGAGAATGGAGGCAACATTTCGAAATTTCATTTTTATGCAGATTTTTCATTTTAATCAATTTTTTCTTGCAACACAGCAAGGGTTAACAGCAAACTAAACTTCACTATACATTGCTCTAAATTCTGCAGTTTACAGAAATACCTGATATGTGGTGGTAAACGTCTCTATGGATTTGTGGCAGTGGTCAGAAGGAAAGCGTCATGCGGATTTTGGAGGCAGATTTTGCTAGAATGTTTTTTAGGCACTATTTTGTAATTGAGAGACCCTGACGTACCCCTAGAGTGGAAACCCTCAAAAAGTGACCCCATTTTGGAAACTACACCCTTCAAAGAATATATTAAGGGGTGTACTGACCACTTTGACCCCCTAAGCTTTTTTACGGAATTTGGAAACACTTGGCTGTGAAAATGAAAAGTTTCATTTCTTCCAATAAAATGTTGCTTTAGCCCCACATTTTTCATTTTCATAAGGGGTAACAGGAGAAAAGCACCCCATAATTTGTTACCCATTTTCTCCTGAATACGGCAACACCCCATATGTGGTGGTAAACTGCTGTGGGGGCACATGGCAGGACTCAGAACGGAAGGAGCGCCATATGAATTTTGCAGCACAGATTTTGATGGATTGGTTTGTGGGTGCCATTGATTTTTATTTTTTTGAGTTATTGTCTTATGTGGGGGCTCATTTTTTGCGGGATGAGGTGATGTTTTCATTGGTACCATTTTGGGTTACATAAGACTTTTTGATCGCTTGGTATTACACTTTATGTAAGTCAATGTGAAAAAAATAGCTGTTTTGGCATAGCTTTTTAATTTTTTTTTTACAGCATTCACCCGAAGGGGCAAATCATGTGATATTTTTATAGAGTAGGTTGTTACGGACGCGGCAATACCCAATATGTCTAACATTTTTATTTTTGTTAAATTTTACACAGTAAATGAATTTTTGGACAGAATTAAATCTTGTTTTTGTGTTGCCATTTTCTCACTGTCCTATTTTTTTTATTTTTCTGGCGAAATTTCATTTTTTTCAGGGCGAGATGACGGTTTGATTGGTACCATTTTGGGGTACATATGCCTTTTTGATCGCCTGCTATTACACTTTTTGTGAGGCAATGAGACCAAAAAATGGCTGTTTTGGCACTGTTTTTTTTTACTGTGTTCACCTGGTGGGGTGGATCATGTGATATTTTTATAGAGCTGGTCGATACGGATGCGGCGGTACCTAATATGTCTACTTTTCTTTTTTCCCTTTTTTTAACCATTTTATTAAACTTTTTTGGGGGAAAATGGCTTTTTTTTTACTTAAAACTTTTATTATTTTTTTTAAACTTTATTGTTTAACTTTTTTTTAAACTTTTTTTAAACTTTTTTTTCACTTTGGGGGGTCTGATCCCCTTTGCAATGCATTACAATACTTCTGTATTGTAATGCATTGGCTGTAAGTGTATTACTGATAGTAATACACTTCCAGCTCACTGCCTGTGAGATCCAGGGGGCTGGATCTCACAAGCTTCCGTAGATTGCAGCCGGACGCCTAAGGAAGGCATTCGGCTGCCATCCAAGCCATCGGGTCCCTGTCACAGCAGCGCTGGAACCCGATGGCGGCCATGCACATGCCGCACACCTCATGAAGGGTTAATGCGCCGGCATCAGTGTTTTCACCAATGCCGGCGCATTCAGCAGGGGTCCAGCAAGTGGGCACAACCGGACCCCTGCTGCTGATCGGGCGGGCGCAAGCCCCTTCACACATCGCATCAAGCCCCTTTACACAGCGCCGTACTATTATGGCGCTGGGCGTGAGGGGGTTAAAGGCTTCCATTTTGACTTTCATCTTATGAAATCCGCTATTTTCCGTTACAACCATGTTATAACAGAAAACAATGACGGAATCCATAACAGTAATGTGAACAAGCCCTTAGCGATAGGCCATTGATGTCTGAGACAGGCCAACCCCTTTAATCCCTAGGTGGCAAACACAGCACTGCTACATCTGTAAGTAAATAATAATCTAAGATTTTCTTTTGAGGGTATTAATTTGCCTCTCATAAAGCGTATTGTGAAGTGTTTGGAAGGTGATATTGGTCGCAGAATCCCCCTTTAACCCTTAGACTCCCAGCGTCGTACATGTACGTGCGGCGGGCGTCATGTCCGGCAAGTCTCTGCTGTTTCTAACAGCAGAGACTTGCCGCTACTTACCCGATCGGCGGCGTCTTGCTGGGCCTTTAGATGCCGTGATCACATGTGATCATGGCATCTAGTTGCGTCTTTACCCGGAAGCGTACGCTTCCGGGTGGTGTACAGACAACCCCTGTGGCCAATCGGGGTGTCTGTACACGATCTGAAAGCTGTAAACCTTGCTGATGAGGTTTACAGCTTTCAAAGTGCAATTCTTATTCTGGCCACTAGATGGCAGGCCAGGATAAGAAATGAGCAATTCTTGGATTTATCTCAATCTAGTAAATCCCTGATTGCTCATAAAGAAAAAAAAACACACAATATATTAGCTCATATTTGAGCTTAAAAATAATCACAAAAAAAATTTAAAAAATGTTAAAAAATATATAAAAAATAAAAAATATATAAAAGTTCAAATCACCCCCTTTCTGTATAATTAAAAAAAAAAACCTAAATAACAATAAATATAGACATCATGGGTATCACCGTGACCGAAAACGCCCGTACTTTTAAAATATAAGAAAGAAAATATAAGAAAGAAAATTCCAATACGGCGAATTGTGTGGCGGAAAAAAGCGTCCAAATGGGATCAAAAAGTCATACACACCCCAGAATGGTATCAATAAAAACTTTAGATCGCCCCGCAAAAAATGAGCCCCCATACAGCTCCGTACACATAAATACCAAAAAGTTATAGGGGTCAAGATATGACAAAAAAAGGGCAACTTTCTAATTATTTTATCACTATCAAAATGCAGGAAAAACTATACATATTAGGTATCGCCGGATTCATACTGACCAGTAGAATGAAAGTAACTGGTCAGTTTTAATGAACATCGAACGCTGTAAATAAGAAACCCGTAGAACTGTAGCGGAATAGCGTTTTTTTTGCAATTTCACCAGATTTGGAATTTTTTTTCCGCTTCCCACTACACCATATGCAATATTAAATGGTGGCGTTGGAAAGTACAACTTGTCCTGCAAAAAACAAGCCCTCATACAGCTATGTGAACAGAAAAATAAAACAGTTATGGCTGTTTGAAGGCAGGGAGCGCAAAACGAAAATGAATAACCGAAAAAACCTCCGGTACTGAAAGGGTTAACTGCCCCATCCCCCACTGACCGTGTAATAAACAGATCGCTGATGTGTATAAGTTACAGAGCAGAGCATTTAATGTTAATTCCCATACATATATTTTTAATGAAATAGAAAATGGAACGTAAGGAGCACATTCCCTTCACATGCACAGAAATTCTAATTATTTGATTCTAAGCTATTTCTAATTTTCCACCAGCCAGTTCTCCTTGATAATTTTCAGTATTATAACAATTTATGCCATTTGAAAGCAGCCATGCATAAAATTACAGGCTTATTGTTGAAATGGAATAGTCACGGCGTAGATATCTAAGCAGGGTTTAATCACTTCAGTTTATATCAAATTGTACTCCTGAAAGGCGCCATCATTTTTATTAGGACGCAATAAGCTAATGGAAGGCAATCTGTGTTCATGTTAATAAAATTGTTAATACTGTATCTTAGAATGCACGATCTTGCATAAAATGTCTCTTATTTACCTAGAATGGGCAGAGCCGAATGGGCTGAGAGCAATCACGCTATGGGTTCGCTCGGAATAACATCGGCAGTGGCTTTCTGCAGGTGACTGGAGAGGGATAATATCACATTAAAGGGGTTTTACATTTCTTTTAAAGAAGGATGGAAGAGGTTAAAAATAGAAAAAGAAGCATTACTCACCTTGCCTATCCTCTGCCGCTGCCTTATTGATGCTGCTTCGGTCCCTGTGACTCTCCACTTCCTGATTCAGATTCAACAGACAGGAAACGCCTGCTCAACCAATCAATGCCTGGTGTGGCCAGTGATTGGCTGTGCTGGCCTCTCCAGCCATTTCCTGTGTGTTCAGCTGGGGCCAGGAAGTGGAGAGCAGCACAGACTTGAATGGTGGCGGGGTGCACCACCAATGAGGCCAGGTGAGGCAATCGCCTCAGGTAGCACCAGGTAGGGGTAAGGGGGGGCAGCAGAAGGGCCATGGGCAATGAGTGCTTTCATGGTAGCAAAGGGGTTAGGTTAAGAAATTGGCATGGGGAGGGGGGCGCCGTTTCAGTTTTCACCTCAGGCAGCAGAAAAGCTAGGTACACCCCTGAATTGTGGCAGTGGGATCAGGGCAGGGTGTGTGTCACAGCTCATGGGGGGAAGGGGGGGTTGCTAACCGTCTGGAAATTTTTTGTCTGTAAAAATAGGCGACTTTTTTAATGTCTGCGTGAAAAAAAATATACGTGTCCATGATTTTTTTCAGGCTGGTGGTACTTGACTAGGTTATTTTGGTGATAATCATCATCATTTTGCAGCTTCCAGTAATCCCTGGTAATGAGGTATTAACAGTATATTAAGCTATAGACATGTATTACTTATAATCGTTATCATTCATTATGGTTTTCCAATTTATCTGTAAAAAATATTGGCTGTCCCTGATTTTGGGATAAGTTGCCCATATAAAAATTATAAAAAATCTCGTTGACAACCTTAGATCAGAGAGGGAGAGTAATGCTCACTCATATATAAACTTAAAGGGGTATTCTCATCTTAGACAATGGGGGGCATATCGCTAGGATTTGCCCCCATTGTCTTATAGGTGCGGGTCCCACCGCTGGGACCCGCACCTATATCCAGAACGGAGCGGGGAGCCAGGCGCAGCTCCCCGCGCCGCTCATAGAAATGAATGGGAGCCGGGCCGTGCATGCGCGGTGCGCTCCCATTCATTTCTATGGAGCCGACGGAAGTAGCCGAGCCAGCGTTCTGGAAATAGGTGCGGGTCCCATCGGTGGGACCCGCACCTATAAGACAATGGGGGCATATCCTAGCGATATGCCCCCATTGTCTAAAATGAGAATAACCCTTTAAAGGGGTGAAAAAGAAAAAAAAACAACCAATCCCCGAACAACTGGCTGACCCCCGAGGCATTTACTGAATGGGGGGTTGCAGTACTTTCTAAAGTGTAGCAGCCAAGGGGGTAGCTGTGCAGTAGATGATGCTGGGCTACCCAATGCACTTTAGCGCTGGTCTCTCTACCACATAAGAAGACACCAGTATTATAAATGGCACAGAGAGGGGGAGTCCCTGTTGCAGATTTACAATTAGGACCCAGGAACACCAGGTGCCACCCATACCTCTTCAAAGGGCTTTCCCATGGTTAATGTAAACAATAAAATTCAGAGATCATATAGTATATGAAAACCTCTTTGTAACAAAACTAGAACCAGCCCTGTACCTCACATAGACCCATAGATCTCCCCATTCATTGCTTGAATTTATTTGCTAAATTGTCTTCAGGCTGGTTTAGTGATGTGTCCTTTCTGCTGCAGACTTCTTATTATCACAGCTCAAAGGATGTGTCCTTTCTGCAGCAGCTCTCTTCCTATCACAGCTCAGGGTGTGTGTCCTTTCTGCTGCAGCTCTCTTCCTATCACAGCTCAGGGTGTGTGTCCTTTCTGCTGCAGCTCTCTTCCTATCACAGCTCAGGGTGTGTGTCCTTTCTGCAGCAGCTCTCTTCCTATCACAGCTCAGGGTGTGTGTCCTTTCTGCTGCAGCTCTCTCCATATCACAGCTCAGGGTGTGTCCTTTCTGCTGCAGCTCTCTTCCTTTCATAGCTCATGGGGGGGTGTATTTTCCTGCAGCAGCTCTCCCCTATCATAGCTCAAGGGGGTGTTTCCTTTCTCAGGGGGTATGTCCTTTCTGCTGCCACTTACTTCCTGTAACTGTCACAGCTGAAGGATGAAACTGAGCATGTGCGACCCCTTCAAAAGGCAACAACAGATGGCGCTATAAAGATACATTTTATCGACTACCTCAGAGGCTATACTAAATTGTTAAATACTTAAATTTACAAAAGTATTCAGATCCAGGTGCTGGTTTGAAATATGTAGATTTTTTTTTTGTGGGACAACCCCTTTTAATTTTTCTCCAGCACAGCAGCTTAAATGTCACTGAGCTGAAATATCAGCCTTGGTTACATGAATGGAGGAGTGGCAGTGTCTTGACGAACAGTAATGGGGCCACTGCCATTTAGCACTGCTGATTGATGGGTTCCAGGGTCAGACCCCCTGAACTTATTGCGCACTGATGGTGATTCAAAGGGGTATTCAGGAATTCATAATGATAACCTATCCTCAATTTAAGTAATCATTATCACATTGGTGGGGGTCCGAATTTTTTTTATTTAATTTTGCAAAAATTTCTAAAAATCTGTTTTTACTTTCTCATTATAGACTATTGAGTCCAATGGTGGACTCAGAACTGCAATACTACTGCATTACAAGAAAAAACTAATCAAAAATTTGGCCTAAACTTTGCACTTCACTCCCTAACAGCAAACATCTGACTATAGTGGTGTTAAAAAGGTTAGAAAGTGCACAGTGCAACCGACCCTCAATATGTATCCACTGAGTAAAGCTATTCTAGTTAAGTAGTTTCAGATGCATAAGGATTAAGCCTCATGCAAGCCGTCGTAGTTTTGGCCCACATCTGCGTTTCTTGCGGACCCATTCATCTCAATGGAACTGGAAAAGATTCGGACAGCAGAGGGATTTGGTTGCCCACAAAAAACTAGAACATGTTAGTTGGACTAGAATAGGACTTTTCTCTAGGCGGGAGGGAAAAAAAGGCGGGTACGCGCACAGTCAGGATCCATGGTTTGTAGACCCGCGATTTGTGGACAGTAAAGCAGTGCACAAGACCTTAGAAATAGCATGGGTGCTTTCTTCCAGAAATAATGCGGCCTCTGCCCATGGACTGTGCCTAGTATTGTAGCTCAACTCCATCCAACATCCAGCCCTTTAAGTTAACCAATAAAAAACAAAAAAAACAAAACTTTATTGGATAATGTACTGTATTTTTGTGCCCATAAGACACAATGTCCCTGCATCTTATGGGGTGAATACTAATGAGCGCATTATGGAAGTGCTCATTAGTACCGGAAGAACCAGTAAGCTGTGAATGCAGTGCTTCCTGGGCTCCATACTCATCACTTCCTGGTCCTCTGCCATCTGCTGTGCAATGGCTGTGCACAATGTGAAGGCGCTCTGTGACCTCACACTGTGTGCGTCAGGTCACAGTACAGCCGACGGAAGGAGGAAGAAGATCGCTGGCGTTAAGGGGCGGCGGCATCCAGGGCAGGAGAGGTAAGGTTTTTTTATTTTACGTATGCCTCTGTGGCATGGGGGCTGTTATGAGGCAATGGGGCTCTTATGTGAGGTCTGATTGCATGTCATTCACATTGGGGTCTGAGCTGTAGTCTGATTGGGGGTCTGATCTGAGGTCTGATTGAGGGTCTTATTAACATTGCGGGTCTGATTGCTGGTCTGATCTGAGGTCTAATGAAAATATTTTTGCACTTTACGAAACTGGATACAATATATCAAAAATAGAATAATAAAATGAAAAAAAAACACAGATTGCCAATGCAGAGATACAAATAGCGGAGATTTAACTGCTTCTGAAAAGTTTGGACGGGTTGAGTCACCGAATGGTGATGTGTTACTTTGAGCATCTGTCTCCAAATAAGTGTGAGGAGCCGTGTTTTCCTCATCTCCTGCATTCTTCTATTCAGCGTTATTTTGTGTCCTGTCAGCCAAATCAGCTGGAAGTCGCATACACCAAGGATCGACGTGACATATGTCACCATCAAACTTAGGCCAACAGCATTTTCCTTCCATAAACTTTTGTGCCACTTGAAGAGAGCAGAGATGACTCATATCCTCAAAGGGGCACTTACTCCCCCCCGTAGGCTTTATAAATATATCCATTGAGTTGGTTCACATCGACTTCTGTTTCCTTTGCTATAGATATTAGTTATATTTGTTTCCACTATATTTTATATCAGATTATGTCATAACCATGCATGTTGTCCTTCAGTACAAGGACAAAAATGGTAAATGCAGAAATGTACAGTCATGTTTTTTTTATCAAGATATATAAGTACTTAAAGGAAATTTTTCTGTTGTTGTTTTTTTTTAAACAGCGTCTCAAAGGGTTAAATACAAACTACATTCATCCTCACCCATCCACCACAGCTGCCATTCCATCACTGATCAGGTCCCTTCGGCTCTTTGCCTTCTGGTCCTAGATCCAGGCATATTTTTAACTCTTCATGGTGTAGTTTTTTGATGTTTTTCCAACCGAAAACGCCCCCATTAAAAGTAATGTTTAAAAAGTAATGAATGGCCATTTTTGTTTACTATAAAAACGTGAATGAGGTTTTGTACTTGTAAGAATGATGGAATCAAGTTTGCAACTTTACAAAAATATAAAAAAAAGGAAGTAAAAAATGTTGTGGTACTTGATTGGTAACATCAGATTGTTTTTTATAATTACTTAAAACATTAAGAATATTACATTAAGAATATCAAAAATTTCCACAAAAACCTCTTGCATATTGAAAACTAATAATCTTTGACATGTCTTTGTAATTGTTATTATGTTGGCAGTCCACGCCCGCCATCTCCTGCTCTTTCCTGGAGCACAGACCACATATCTTACCCTAACTGGTCCCATCTGCTGCCACTCTCTCTTCAACCTCCTTCTAGTTGGAGTAGCTCCTGGCCACAGACTGTGCCCTCTACAGGCTGAGGCCTGTGTACACTGCTGAAGGCCTCATGACCTGTTTACTGGCCTGTTCACTATCTCCTAAAGATCCAGCATGGGCACATTCAAATGATACCCCATCTAATGGCTGGCTATCCCTGGGTACTTAAGACACCCTCCTCAGTAGGGGGTTGCCTGAACTTTCAAGTCTACTAGTGGCAAGTAACCTGCAAAGGTGTTATCTCTTGTCTGACTACCCATGTACCATAGCTAGCGTGGCTACTGATCCTGCTCTCTCATCTCCTGTCCTGTGCTTGGCCTGTTTCTTGTTGGAGCACTGATACTTAGTGCTCCATGATGAGTATACTCTTCATGGCACTAAACTGTCACCATGTCTGCAGACAGGTAAGCGCTCTTACCAGTTTAGGTATTCACAGAGGATGTCCCCTATGTTCAGGGTCTGGTTGGTATCCACAATAAAAAAAAAATCCTGGATGGTCTTGAGGATTCCTGTGAGGCAGTCAAAGTACCTGTTGAATTGGGTTTCCAGCCTGACCATGGAGAACCCGTCCTAATACGGGTCACCTCGCTTGGATCCTTAAAAGTGCCTCAAATAAAATGGGACAAAAAAGGCAGTAGTACCCAATGCCTTATGGAGAGAATGGGTACTTCTGCCTCCTGCTCAGTGGACCAGGGTATACTACGTGCTGCAGCCTATCCAGTATGTGGCAGACATTTTCTCACTGAGTTCTTTATGATGGGCTTGTGTTTATACATAGCAGCCAGTCTGAAAAGGCAGAGCCACAGTAGGGAGCGCAATAATAGAAGTCGGAACCAATAATGAGACAAGAGATGGATTTCAGATTACTTTAGACTCCCTATAGACACTGTATGTAGCTAAGTTATAGTCACAGACCCAAGCTTCCACCCTAATGAGGCAGAGAATACAGCCAAACAACAAGCACAGAGGGAAAGAAAAACAGGAAATAATTACCTACTGTCCAGATACTGACTTGTATATTAGTTTGAGCTCAAAACTGGACATTTGGTTTAAGCTTAAAGGGAACCTGTCATCTCCTAAACACCCCCTGAACTAGAGTAAGCGTTGTATAGTGTAAGTGATGCTGAATCCGAATATGTAAGTTTTATCTTCATACTCACCTCCGTTCTGACGCTGTGCTCCCACAAACCAGCAGTAAAATGCACTCAGTGGACTCTTCTTTGAGTCCTCTCCATTATGTGAATGAGCACTGGAGTCCACTGAGTGCATATTACTGCAGGTTTGTGGGAGCACAGCGTCGGAATGGAAGCGAGTATGAAGATAAAAATTACATAATTAGACTCGACGTCACTTACACTATACAGCGCTTACTCTAGTTTAGGGGGTGTTTCGGAGATGACAGGTTCCCTTTAAGAAGATCATGAGAGTTTAATGTGGATAGAAGGGACCTGTCTAGTCAAAAGTATAAAATAAGTTGATGGTTAGAAAAGATTATCTTTCCTTACCTTGACTCTTGACTCAACATATCCCAAGATATGTGGAGCAAGGTATGTGGAAAGAAAAAGAAGATTTTTCAGTACTCTCTCATGAGATATCAACAAGTATGTGTGGCCACCCGGCAGAGTCGACCTGGTATTCATTGGGCTTTCCAGAGGAAATTATTCTTGGGTCTCAAACTCCATATCTTCAATAAAGTCTAATAGATTGTGATAAAAAAAAAACTAGACCCTAGTGGTCAGTTATTGGATCCAAGGGCAGCCCCAACGTTTTTTATTCTGGACCTTTTCAGCCCAGTATGGTGTGAGAACCTGGGCCCACCAAAGGATCCACTTGTACTCTTGTGGTCCAGTCTGATGCTGCCACCCAGTGTTGGTGGATTGGCTAATATGTTGCTATAATCTATTGAATTTGATTTGTGATAAATGTGAGTCATTAACTACATTCAAGGATGAACACATGGACACGTTACCACTTCTCCATTAGGGCAAGGTGGTAATATACAAAATATCTAATAAAAAAAGGTAGAAAACAAAAAAAAAAGACTTGAAAAGAAAAAAGAAAAACATGCTACTTTAGGGAATGGTAGATTATATAAACTTTGTAAATGTAAATGACTTGTGGTTTACATTGAATTGTTACAGAAATCACAGAAAAAGATAAAAAAAAAACATCCTGCAGAAAATAATGCACTAACACAATAGATGCAAACCTTATTAATGGGATTTTTCTTTTATGAATGTAGCCATGCACATCCAGATATTCATTAATTATATTTTGCTGGCTTTTTAAAAAAAAATCTTTTTCTATGATTTTTGTTTAGTCTGTAGTATACACTTGAAGAAGGGGCACCTTTAGATGTGAATTTGCTTCTATTTCATCTGGGGAGTAGCATTGTTCTGCACTTTTGCCCCGTTTATCCCACAGGCGACCTTGATTAGGTGGTATATATAGGTGTGCGTGCTCCTCCTCTCATTGGTTGCTGGATGCACATAGAGATAACAAGGAGCAGCACACTATATGTGCATGGTCTGCTCTCCTGAATGTAGAGGCCCAGCGGCATAGGTAAGTTTAGAGTAGTACCTCCCTGACTGAGACCACCTTGGCGGGGGTAGGTGGGCACAGATGTGTTTTGATCAAAATATATTGGCTGAGAGTCTCAGATTTTATCATATCAGAATGAGGGCTTAGTCTATATATAAAATTTGCATCTATTGTGTTAGTGCATTATTTTTCTTACCGTGAATTGTAGTTTCTTCTTGCTGAGATATTATGTTGGTGTTTTCAAGGTGGGCACGAAGTTTAGAAAGTTATGAAATAGTCAAAAAGGAGAAGAAAATAAAAAGAGACTGGTAAGATAAAAAGCAAACGTACAACATAAACCAGTTTAGAGAGCAATAAATTCTAAGAATTAGAATTTTTGCTGTATTGTTTCTGTTGGTTGGGAAATGCAGGCGTTTTCAATGTGGGCAGAAGGTTTAGAAATTTATGAAATGTCCGGCCAAAAAGTAGAAGAAAATAAAGAGACTGGTACGGAAAAGAGCAGACATAAAATATAAACCCGTTTAGAGAGCGGTAAATTATAAGAATTTAATTTAAATTAAAATTTTCACAGATTTGTAGTTTCTGTTGGTTGAGAAATGTTGGTGTTTTCAAGGTGAACCTCTCCGTTTTTTTCATCCTTCGGAAAGCAGAAATCAAACCAAACATTTTTTTAATGAAAATATAATAGGTTGATGTGTGCAGCACTGACTACTGTCCATCAGCCCACATGTGACAGCTCCTTATTTTCAAGCCATTTTCAGGTCCATAATTTCTACTCTCCTTTTTCCCTTTTGGGCTTTTTATGTGAGTGGGACCAAGCAAACACTGACTAAGGTAATTTATCTAGTGACCTTTTAGTTCTTTCAAAGCAAAGTGATTTAATAGCACTTAATCTGTCAAGGGCCTGAAGCTTTGTAATAACGTTTTATTAAGGCGTTTTTCATTGAGCATTAGGAGAAGTCTTAAAGACTAAAGCAGAATCTTACCCAATTACTTTCTTCTTCCAGAGTCTGCTCTTACAGGGGAGATGTCAGAGCGCTGTGCAGTCTCTGGAAACTTTTTCTAACTGTTTCAGTAAGCCGGACTGACAGAGGCAGATGGGCTGATTTACATATATGCAAATTGGACATATTTTGTTTCAGTTCTCTTGGAGACCAAAGACGAAACAAAGAAAAAAAAAAATTGAGATTCTGCTTTCTGATTTTAATGGGGCAAGTCTCGTGACCTCAAGTTTTTTTAGGGTTTTAAAATGAATATACCCCTAATAGATATCCTTTTGTGATGTCAGTATTATTAATCCACATATTTTCCAACATATTCCTCAAATAATGTTTATGACGTTAAAAACTGCAAATATTATATGAATGTTGTCCAATGTTTTTTTATTAGGGTGTGTGTGTATGTGTGAGTAAAACCCCCTCCTGGTCAGACCTGCAAAAGGGAAGCATACCTACCTATTCCCACTGATGGGTCCCGACCAGTGGTGTACATAGAGAAGTAAGGGCCCCATAACAAGGGTCAAACCAGGCCCCTCACACAGGACAGACAGGTTTCTGCCTAAACCCTTTTCAATGACCCTTGGGCCATTTTTCCACTGCCTCATTTGCTAAAACTTGTTCCTTTAGAGGGTAAAGTCCTGACCAAGTTTTCGCCTCCAATAGAAGAGGAGATAATCCCAACTAAGACTGGGCCCCCTCAGCCCTGGGCCGCATAGCAGTCACATGGTCTGCCGCTATGGTAGTTATGCCCCTGGTCCCGACTTCTTCACCTCCTGTCCTTGGCTGTCTTCCTATGGTCCCCCATTCCCAACATCCACTTTGACTTCGCTGCAGCCAATCACTGGTCTCAGAGGTGATCTTCTCCAATTATGTTACGTCACCAATTGACCTGATGCAAAAGGAGCAAATCAGCTATGCAGCCAATTATTGACTGTGGATGTTGACGGTGGGGGACCTGAGCAGGGCAGCCCAGGAAGGGGACTGAAGGAGCTGGGACTCAGAAGAGGGTTGCAGATAAGCATGCTTCCCTTTTGCAGGCCTGGCCAGGAGGGAGGGTTGCCATAAAGGTGGCCAAACCCTTTAAAGCTGTTTTTGCTGTTATCCGATGAGTTTTAAATGAAAAATGGAGAAACTTTGCCTATAGCGTTTGCATATAGTGTTACATTTTTTCACATTTATGTATGTACAGTTTCTATGCAGAGCTATGTATCTCTATGGCAACAGACTGCAAAGAAACTTTTTTGTAGTAAGTCACAATCTTTGTTATTTGTTCCCTACTTTATGCCTAGGGGTAAAATGTATTTCACAGGAAGAAAGGATGAGTTGGAAGGAACTTTGACTGCAGGATTTAATTACACAGATTTTGATCATAGTCTCTTGCCATGGAGCCAGGTAGCCTGGGGGAAGGCTAGTGAGGCACTGGATGCTGGGGGTGTCAATAATCCACTGTGTCCTGCCCACCAGATTTAGATAATGTGCTATAGATGCTTTCCTCAGCAAGTTTACACTGTTTATATGTATATTTTTATATATAACATTTTGAAAGGGGTAGGCTCCTCTCATAAACTGATGGCGTATCACTAAAATACCTACTTTTGGAACCCATATCAGTCCTGAGAATGAAGCATGAGCGATGCAGTGTCTTCACAGTCTCTACCTGCACGGTGGCGCCCTAGTCACTTGCTGTTCAGGTGAGGTACTGCACATCTTCATTTAAGAGAATGGGTCAAGCTGCATTACCTGCAGCGGCGCATTACAAGTGACATGGACCACAGCACGGTTTCAGCACTTCAGCCTCTTCATTTTCAGGATCATTGAGGATTCCAGTGGTCAGGACTTCACCAATATGCCATCAATTTATAAGATGGTAATACACCTTTAAACCTTCTTTACTAGATCCCAGACTACAGCGTCGTCTGACAACCAGACTGCTTCAATTATGATAACTTCCAATGTTTTTACTAGTTATTTAACCTTGGACTTCTCTGAAAACTCTTGGCTCCTACCCGTTCAGAACTTGGCTGGCGTTTTGACTCGATTAAGAACTGAAAGGAGAACGGAGCAATTTTCATCTTGTTTCCTTTTCTGTCTTGTCGCGCTTTGCCGCCGTATCGGCTCATAATACAAGCCCACTATGGGAAACAATAGTTTATAAATCATTTGCAGCGTCCCGTGGGAGAAGGTTTGTTTATAAAGAAGATGTAGCAAGACATAAAGAGTAAGTGAATCAAGCCCTCAGCTGGCATTTAATTGATAAGAAGTAAAACTAATATTAGATAACAAATAAATGGTCTGTTGAACAGGCATTTCATTAAACACCAAATTAATGCAGTAATGACCTAGTCGAGCTAACAGCCAGAAACACTTACTGCAGGCAAGCATCTGGAATGCTCCAACTTTTTTTCCCAATGTAGAAATACGTTCTAGAGAGATCTATTTATTTGTAATCAATTCTTCTTCCTTTTTTTTAACTCAAAAAGAGTCATTAAATAGTGATGAGAAAACTAGTTTGGACTTGGTCCAAATATCTTCAATCCGCTGCTCAGGAGAACATGGCTGTCTTTGACTGAGTCGCTTCCAAGTTCTATAATTAAGGCTCACTTGTCCCTGGGAAGCCATTATGATAGATAACGGTAATATTGAAGGTTTCTGCTCCAGGAGCTTAGACCGATCCGGACTTGGTTGGACACTTAAATCAATGATAGTTAGCAGAATGACACATTTAACGATGATGGGAAAAAAAATGGATGTTGACCACCTATGAACTACATTTTTGAAAGGTCAATTCCATTCTACAATTGAATCC
Organism: Rhinella marina; assembly: GCA_900303285.1. Classification (NCBI taxonomy): domain Eukaryota; kingdom Metazoa; phylum Chordata; class Amphibia; order Anura; family Bufonidae; genus Rhinella; species Rhinella marina. The sequence continues at coordinate 47,053 of ONZH01005815.1, read as the reverse complement.
CCTCCATGAGGTCAAATCAAGTTACAGAGGGTCAATAACAAGGGAACAACTTCCATTAAATGTTTTTTCCCCAAAAAACCTCATCCAATATTCACAATATATGGCATAAGTCTCTGATTGGCAGGGGTCTGGCCACTGGGGACAAGGATAGGGGTCTGGCAGGTCTGCTGCCAGGGGCGTAACTACCATAGCGGCAGACCATGCGACTGCTATGGGGCCCTGGAAAAGAGGGGGCCCAGTCTTAGTTGGGATCATCCCCTCTTCTACTGGAGATGAAAACTTGGTCAGGACTCCTCTGAAGGAAAAACTTTTAGCAACTGAGACAGTGGAAAAATGGCCCAAGGGTCATTGAAAAGGGTTTAGGCAGAAACCCTTCTGTCCTGTGTGGGGGCCTGGTTTGATCCTTGCTATGGGGCCCTTACTTCTCTATGTATGCCACTGTCTGCTGCCACTCCATTCAACTGTATGGAACTGCCAGAGATAGTTCAGGTCCATATATTTGAGTGAAGCAGCAGTGGACATGTGCGAACACCATCCCGTTCAAATTGAGAACACAGGACCCCTGTTCTTGTAAACAGTGGGAGCCCCTCCTGATCAGATACTTGTCTCCTATCCAGTGGCTAGAGGATAAGTGTTGCTTGTGGGAAAATCCCTTTAATATTAAAATAAATATCTCCCTTAAATTAACTAAAAGTGAATACTACATGATTTTTTTTAATTTCTGATTTCTCCTGTAACAGGGGCTGACATATCAGCCCCAGTGACAGGGGAATGCAGCCTCTGGAGACCCTCAACAGACGTAGGGCTCATGAACACGGCCGTTGCCGTATTGCAGCCCACATACCGTGGGTCCACAATACACGGGCACCGCCCGTGTGCACCTCGCATTACAGGTGGCGGGCCCATTCACTTGAATGGGTCCGCAATCTCGGAGATGAGGAACGGAGGCACGGATCGGAACCCCACGGAAGCACTACGGAGTGCTTCCATGGTGTTTTTGGCTGTGCCTCCGCACTGCAAAAAAGTAGTGCATGCACTACTTTTTTGCGGTGCGGACCGTGGAATGCGGTTCGCGGACCCCATTCAAGTTCAAATTGTGGTCCATAGCACGGTCACTGACCGCACACCCTACAGCCCTTAGGGTGTGGACACATGGTCAGGTTTCCCGATGCAGTTTTGGAAGCCAAAACCAGAAGTAAATGTAAAAAAAAACATAGGAGACATCATATTTGTCCTTCATACTTTCTCTCCTTTTATGATCCACTCCTGATTTTGGTTTCCAAAATTGTATGCAGAAGCCTGAACATGTAGCCTTATCCTTTTATCTGGGTCTTCTAATACCCAAAAGCTCCTACAGTTACCTGACACCTGGTGATCCTGCCGGGATAGGTGCAGGAACAATCATGCTGTATACTGTATATACTCATTGCTCATTTGATGTTGTATATAAAACAATCAGGAAAGCATGGCAACAATAAACCTTCTCAATACTCTTTTAAAAATATATTTGTCCCTGACAATCAGCATCGCGCTTCTGAAAATGCACGGTCTCTGTGCAGCTGTAGACTTAGTAAAGACCGCAGCATCCTTACAGAGTTGCATGTAGACCTGTTGGGTGTTTTAAGTCATTCAGGTTATTGTTGGCCGGTTCTACAGTTTGGCCAGGACCTATCAACCATCTCATTTATAGGGGGCCTCGTCACTCTCACTCTTTGGAAGATGACAGGAGAGTGAATGATGGGTCAGTTGGATTTCCACATACCTGATCCTTCTGTTCTTGGGGAAAGAAGCCACCATCAGAAGTGTCTGGTAGTAACTTACTCCCCTCTCTACATGCAGAACTTTTATTTTGAAACAATACTAGATATGTTAAAGATTTTCATGCAGCCCGAGTTTCAAAGGGGCTATCCATGTTAAGGAAAACAAGAATCAGCGACACATCTGTCTGTGTAGTGTGCTCGGTTTTACAGCTCAGTACCAGGTGAATGGAGTCAGTTGCAATTCCAGATGCAACCCATGGATGGTTGTGGTACTGTTTTTAGCAGAATGCAGTGAACAAATGCAGAAGCACCCAAGTTGCAGTTTACTATACAGCATCTATCTTCTCAATGCAACAGAGCTAAGCTGTCAGGTGTAGCAGAATTAAAGGAGTTGTGTAAATTTGGAGGGGGGAGAGGTTTGACAAACCAGCCCTGCTGGCCAGACCAGTGAAAGGAAGCAGTAGTGTAGCTAGAAATGACTGGGCCCCACAGCAAATTTTTGAATGGGGCCTCCCCCCATCAACTTCTTTGCAACCCCCCACTCCTGAGGCTAGTCAAAATTGTTCTCTCAGACGAGGTGCGGCAGCCACTCCGTCTGTTTTCTACGGTGTCTCTGTATATAATGTCATTTTATAATACTATTGAGGGGGTCCTGACAATAAAATCTTTTAGTCCACCTCCTAGACGGGTCCTTTCTGAGTTCAGGGCCCCCTATAGCTACACCCCTGAAAGGAAGCCTACTTATGTGCTTCCCTACCGCTGCCTCCTCTTCCCAGTCTGACTTGCTCCTCTGGGCTCCCTAGCTGTAAACATATGCTTTGACAACGACTGCAGCCAATCACTGGCCACAGTGACGACCTCTCCCTTTGAGTCACATGACCATTAGTCATGTGTGAAGGCCACCCCTGCAGCCAGTGATTGGCTACAGGTGGCGTCAAACTAGATGTTTACATCCTGGGAGTGCAACAAAGCCATTCAGGCAGGGAAGAGAAAGAGAGGGTAGCCAGATCCGGGGAGCAGATAGGCTTACCTTCACAGGTCTGGGAAGTTCTCTGTTTATCCCCATTGTTATTATATCTTTATTAATACATTTTGTTGCTAGTGCCAGTTCTCATCTCCCCCACCCTACGCATACCGAGCACTTGGGGCACACGACCCATCATCCCCCTTCCAGCTTCGCCTCTGTCATGATCCGAGATTTACCAGATGACTTCCATAGTCACCCTTCTACATCAGCCTAACTTAGTGAGATGCACAAAATAAACCATTATAAATGACACATTCAGCTCTGCTGCATAGGCACGTCCATTTTCAACAACGCCGGCAGACAGCAGAAGCCATGATTCTCCCTGTACAAATGACTTCATAAAGAAGGAGAAGCAGAAACACTTAAGCACTTTACATGCTTTAAAAGTAAACTTATTGTTTGAATGTTGTTTGCCATTTGCAGACATTTTCCATTTTATTGGTAGCCATATATCACTGGGGCACAACGCCATGCTGCGAGTTAAAGGAAATCGTCTGTCTAATGTGCTTGTGAAAGGAACATACAAGTTGATTACAATATGTTATCTATGCATCAGGCAACAGGATTCCTCTTTATTCGTCTGCGTTTATGGGACGAGCGCAACAGTTCCCCGCAACCGAGGAAATATGCTGCAAGCATATGTTATATTCTCAATGTCCTTGTGATTTGGAAAAGTCAGTGTATCGTGATTGAGTCATTGTAAAAATATACAGTAGGTAATAAAGTCTGCCGAGTAAGAAACAGACAGTAAATAGTCCTGCATAAAAAAGTCATCATACTTTAGAGCACGGTGAAATGTATCGTCTGATGTTTTTCAGCCTTCAATATCATCTTTAGTCTGTATTGATATGTCTCTTTATTCGTGGATACAGCTGGAAGTAGAAATATTTAACAGGCGGATAAAGGAGCCTCTTTATGAAAGATTTAGAGGATGAGTTTAACTTCAGCAGGCAAAAGCAAAAAAGAAGAAATTCTATTCCTGTGCGTTACGACACTGGAATGTAGACTGGGGTCCATCGGTGGACATGACCAGTCTGTAGCTAGTCGTCTTACTATTTTATGGACAGAGTCATTAGGAAGTGTCTGAAACACTGGTTAGCAAAGAATCATGTTGTCCAGGTATGGGTTGCCTTGGTCCACCATAATACCAGACAGGGGTGGACTGGGAACTAAAAGTGGCCCTGGAAAAATACTTAAAGTGGCCCCGTTTTGTAGTTGGTGCAAATTGATGGAAGACAGAGCCAACAATACCATATTGTGGCACATTATACCACCCCAACAGAGCCAAATATTACAGTCCATCACAAAATACTGCCAGTAGCAGAAAATTCAAAAACTTACACTGGCAAGCTATGAGGAGGGCTCAGCCAGCCCCCTGGGCATCGACCCACCAGGAAATTTCCCTATAATGTCTATGGCTAATCAACCCCTGATACCAGAGGATCTTCCAGTTGGCCCAGGTTTTGGAACAGTAGGACAACCTCAGGTGAAGCTGGCTTATATGCCGCTTGGGACAGGTCTTATGGGTTGAGTCACCTAAGACAACTTACAGTAACTTACAAGATAATATCATATTACTGGACATTATTACAGGACAAGAATAACAGTTGAGATTAGAATTAGACATGAACATGTTCTCTATAGATTGACTGCAGTCCTCCAAATAGTTTCTTAAGGTTGCCCAAGGCATGCCAATCTGATACTGGTCATTGAATAAGGCGATAATCAGATGTAGAGCTCCATAACATTTGGGGGGAACCAAAGGGTGAAATCTGGAGTATAAAGGCATGGTTATAGGGGTAAAGCTTGTTACAGGATGGGGCTTGCCATAGGCAGGGTACATTTTCTTACAAATATTACTCTACAGGTGACATATTTTCTGATTGCATATATTCTGTTCCATAATCTGCTTCCAGTGAAAGTGGATCGATACATGGGACAAATGTTTTTGTTGGATATTCAGGACTGTTGGTCAATATGCATTGGCAGGTCATTGGGCATGACCTGGGTCGTCAGCAGGTCATATCACTTATCCGATTTGGAGCCAATCACTTGCCACTAGGGTCTATTTCTTTGATTCAAAATCTATTAGACTTTATTGATGAAACAGAGGTTGAGCATTAAGAATAATTTTGTATCGTGGGCACAAGAAACCCCAGTCCGACACTGCTGTTCGGTACTGGTATAACATGACCATCTAAATTAAAGTCACTTGATTGCTGAGGCTCAGTGTTTACATGCTGTTCCTGCACATTGATTGGCTGGCAGCTGTGATGTCGTACTACCTATCCAGCGGGCACACTGACCAGGTGAGTCTATTTTTCTTATTTTTGCACCATGCAATTGGACAACTCCTTTAAGCTGAAGAATCAAATGGGTAAACAAGAAGTTATGTGTACTTGGTTGCTATATGCCTTACCCCTTTGTCATCACATAGTAGCAAACTGTAAGGCCAGTGGAAGATAACAGCAAGGCAAGAAAGTTGTACACAGCAGAGCAGGCTGTTCCAGAGTGGAGAGAAGAAGAGCACACCTCGCAGAGGGGAGTCACATACTCTATTGGCATAGGTGTCTGTAGATGGGAGAGGAAATCACATAGGAGACAGCGTATATGTCTTCAGATGGGGAAAGCAGTACAGCATTGAAGCTGTGCTAGTTGATGAGATCTAGCTAAGGCAACAGTATTGTGGATGCACAGATCCCACATCCAGCATTACTGCGATGGATAAACCCACATGAAAAAAGTCTGAAAATAAGAAAAGGCTGAAACCTGTAGGAACAGGGGTTCTGAAAATCAATTAAATACTGAATCTGAATACTTTTGCAATTGCATGTAATTAAACATTTTGTATAGCCACTGGGTTATTCAATAAAATGTATCTGTATAGCGCCACCTGCTGTTTGTTCTTTTTCTTTGACCTGCTCACTGTGAAGGCCGCACATGCTCAGTTTCATCCTTCAACTTCCTCCTGAGTTGTTATAGGCAGAGCTGAGGCACGCCCTCTTAGCTCCAGACACTCCCCTTGATCTTCCAGCTTGATATAAATCTAGCAGAGCAATGAATGTGGAGATCTCTGGATCCATGGGAGGTACAGGGTGGTTCTAGCTTTGTTAGAAAGAGATTGTCATGTGCTACGTATATGATGTCTGATTATCCTTTTTTACATTATTCATGGAATATTCCCTTTAAATAATGACAATTGCAGCCTGAAATGTAGTGCAACTTTTTGAACTCAATATAAAAATTTTATTATGTAAAAAATTATTTTTTCTCTTTGCACTAGGTGTACATAGAATAGCATTTAAATGATTCAATTTTGTCTGCCTACAACCACCGTTAGGGTCGCATTGTGACCTTGAGGGTGAATGCACACGATCAGGATTACGTGCGGATTTGCGTGCGGAAAATCCGGTCCATAGGTTATGTACATTATATTCTATGACAATTTGAAATTCTCAATGCACACGATGTGGATTTTTTTAGTGCGGATTTTGACCTATGGTGCGGATTTTACAATCCACAGCATGTCAATTTATTTTATTTTTCCTGTCTGGATTTCATGAGGATTTTCTCCATTCACTTGAAAAAAAAAATCTGCACGCAAATCCGCATGCAAATCAGTAAGCAAATCCGCACCAATTGGTGCGGATTTACCGCACGAATTTCACTGAGAACACCTGCGGATTTCAGTGCGGATTGTCCACAGATAAATCCTGATCGTGTGCATTTACCCTGAAGTTTCTTAAAATCACAATCAAAAAGTCACAAGAAATTCAGAAGGTTGGATTTCTTGTGACCGTCAGGTCGCAGTCCCATTTAATTTTACTAGTTGTGATGTAGTGTAGTGTCGCTGCAGTCTTTAGCTGCACAATGTGTGTTGTAGCCACAGCCACCTTGTGGTGCCAGCCTAAGGGCCCATGTAGATGGCCATGCTTTACAGTCCGCAAATTGAGGATCCACAAAACATGGAGACTGGCCGCATGCGTCCTATGCAGACACTCTCACATATACACACACTGTCATACATGCAGACACTCACATACACACACACTGTCACACATGCATTCACATATACACACACTGTCACACATGCAGACACTGTCATACACGCAGACACTCACATACACACAGACTGTCATAAATGCAGACACTGTCATACACACAGACTGTCACATATACAGACACTGTCACACACACAGACTGTCACATATGCAGACACTCACATATACACACACTGTCACACATGCAGACACTGTCACACACACAGACTGTCACATATGCAGACACTGTCACACACACAGACTGTCACATATGCAGACACTCACATATACACACACTGTCACACATGCAGACACTGTCACACACACAGACTGTCACATATGCAGACACTGTCACACACAGAGACTGTCACATATGCAGACACTGTCACACACACAGACTGTCACATATGCAGACACTGTCACACACACATAGACTGTCACATATGCAGACACTCACATATACACACACTGTCACACATGCAGACACTGTCATACACACAGACTGTCACACATGCAGACACTGTCATACACACAGACTGTCACACATGCAGACACTGTCATACACACAGACTGTCACATAGGCAGACACTGTCACACGTGCAGGCAGACACAGACTGTCACACATGTAGACACACACATACAGACTGTCACACATGCAGGCAGACACACACACACAGACTGTCACATATGCAGACACTCTTACACATGCAGGAACTATTTTACACTAATTACATACAGTTCCCTTCCTCACCTCCTGGCTCTGTACTGCTTTTTCTGGTGTCCTAAGCCAGGCTCTTCCCTCTCAGCAGCAGGCTCAGGCTCCTCCCCATCTCAGTAGCGGGGCTCCCTCTCCACACAGCAGTAGTGGGTCCTTCCTTCCTTCCAGCAGAGCTGCCTCATTGGATGCCAGCCTGTCAGCGCTCGTGAGTGACAGTTTTCAGACCAATCAGCACTCCTGGTCAGTAAGGCTGGGTCCACAAGGTTCTATCTTCCAGAAAATCACAGCAAAATGCGGTGTTTTTTGCCGCTATTTTGTAAAAAACGGACCCTGTGGACACAGCTTTACTGACCAGGAGTGCCCCTGAGCAGCACATTATCTTTTACACATATGCAGACACTGTCACGCACACAGACTGTCACATATGCAGACACTGTCATACACACAGACTGTCACATATGCAGACACTCACATATACACACACTGTCACATATGCAGACACTGTCATACACACAGACTGTCACATATGCAGACACTGTCATACACACAGACTGTCACATATGCAGACACTGTCATACACACAGACTGTCACACATGCAGACACTGTCATACACACAGACTGTCACACATGCAGACACTCATATACACGCACAATGTCACATATGCAGACACTGTCACACCTGCAGGCAGACACACACACACAGACTGTCACACATGCAGGCAGACACACACACACAGACTGTCACATATGCAGACACTCTTACACATGCAGGAACTATTTTACACTACATTACATACAGTTCCCTTCCTCACCTCCTGGCTCTGTACTGCTTTTTCTGGTGTCCTAAGCCAGGCTCTTCCCTCTCAGCAGCAGGCTCAGGCTCCTCCCCCTCTCAGTAGCGGGGCTCCCTCTCCACACAGCAGTAGTGGGTCCTTCCTTCCTTCCAGCAGAGCTGCCTCATTGGATGCCAGCCTGTCAGCGCTCGTGAGTGACAGTTTTTAGACCAATCAGCACTCCTGGTCAGTAAGGCTGGGTCCACAAGGTTCTATCTTCCAGAAAATCGCAGCAAAATGCAGTGTTTTTTGCCGCTATTTTGTAAAAAACGGACCCTGTGGACACAGCTTTACTGACCAGGAGTGCCCCTGAGCAGCACATTATCTTTTAGTCTGAAGTTCAGGAGGGGGGCCCCATTCATGAGTGGACCAGTCCAAGCTTTATGGGCCCCCTCACACGCTGGGCCCCTGTGCAGCTGAACCGGCTGCACAGGCGGTATGTCCGCCCCTGTCCTGATAATAAAAGCTCAGCAAATGGTAGGTTTGTCCTTCTCTCCCCGACCTCAAGCCTAACTACGACTCTTTAGGTGTTATATATGGATCCATGTAGGACTGCAAGTTAGCTTACTGTGTTATATCACAATTCAGCCAAAACAATAATCACATTGGCTCTGCTACAGCTACCCATGGCATCTGATAGATAAGCCCTCTAGAATATGATCTATATTGATAATATACATATCCTGTATTTTTAGAATTTTCGAAATCTCCAGAAACCCCATAATTTGACTGAAAACAAACCTTCTCAGCTCTCAAGACTTGTCCCCGGTCCATTTCAGATAAAGTAACCAAACTATTTTCAAACCTTTCTATCTCATTAGCATTTTTTCAGCAAATATTTGGAGCCTCTTCGATAGGATCCAGGAGCCCTCGCTTCTTTAGAGAGTCAGCATATGCCCAGGAATGTCTTGCATTTTGCATTGTGTCACTCGGTGTCAGAAGTCCCCAGTAAGGTAATATAGAAGATGAATGAAAGTCTATCATCATTCTGCCAAGATGAAAAACTGACAGCTCGTAATGAAAAGAAAAATCGTTTCCATTTTGGGTCACTGTGAGTAAGAAAGAGCCATATGAGCTCCGAGGCTGGAAAATTGGGCTTGTGACAGACATAGCTGCAAGTGAAAGTGCATCAAGTATAATGGTATCTATTATACGGGAGATAATGATTATTTTAGGGGCTGCATGGTTTTGAATAAATCCTCAGATGCCCCATAGGATTGGAAATAAAGGTGAAAACTGCACGCCGTTATTAGAGACATTATGAAAAAATGACTTGCTCTATCTTCTTCTGCAGACTAAGGGTCATTGCAATCAGAAAAAGAAACACAATTTATTTGCTGTTAACCTTGGCATTGGTGGTGGCTGGTGAGGAACGGTTTCATGGTAATGGCAATCACAGCAGGGTAGACGGAAACAGAATTCAGATTGAATAAAGATAATGGTCTGTCCTGGGATTCAAGATTGCGTGCAGAAAGATCTAAGGTTGGCATCAGTTAGACAAGACCATGATCTCCATATTAAAACTGGATATTTATCTTCTAGGAGATACTTGTAATTTGCACAGTAAGCTACTGGTGAAGAAACTTTTTTCAGAATCTTTTTTTCTATATTAAAAATTCAGTGATGGTCACACCTTCCACCCACTGATGCATGTTCATTGTTTTCTCTTTTATATATCTGATAGTAATGTAGGTGCTATAGCAACTCCTGAAAAATATTCTTTCGGACCCAGATAGACAACCCCTGAGTGTAAAGATGTAGATCCATTCATGTGGGGCAAGACTTCAGTTTGATGGTACCTACAGTATCCTGGCCAAAGCAGAGTGGCTGATTGGAACATCTTCACCTAGTACCCAGTACACATGCCCCCATACCCAATCAAGCCCCAATCTTTGTTAACCCTTGCGGATAACCAATTGGTTGTCAGGGTATGCCATTAATGTCCAAGAGTTCATGGTCTTTTGTGACAAACAACAATGTGGTGGTACAAAAATACTCCATTCAGCATTCTACAGGAGGTGCCATTGTTGATTACTGAATACAGTGCCCATCCATGAGATCATTTGTCTAGTCTAGCAGAGCCAGAAGAAGACCTAGTGTGGAACTTTCCCTTCTTTAATTCTAAAGGTTAGAGCCCTGTCTGGACTAAAATGAATAGCTAAGGCCTCTTTCACATTAGCGGCAGCACGGATCCGGCAGGTGAAGGGTGCCGTCGGATCCGTGCTGCCACAGGTACATGTGTGGGGCCGGAACTGCGCTCCGGCCCCACACATGTCACACAGTACAGACACACACACAGACATATACAAATACACATACATACTTACATGCTCCCGGTAGGTCTACACAGCGCAGGAGGAGCAGGACGGCGGGCACATAGGACGATTCCCCACAGTGCCCTCTGCTGGGCGCCGGGTGGAATCGTCCTATGTGTGCTCTGTCCTGCTCCTCCTGCGCTGTGGAGACCAGCCAGGAGCATGTAAGTGTATGTATGTGTATTTGTATGTGTATATGTCTGTGTGTGTTTATGTGTATGTCTGTATGTATGTACAGTCATGGCCAAAAGTTTTGAGAATGACACAAATATTATATTTTCACATGATCTGCTGCCCTCTGGTTTTTATGTGTGTTTGTCAGATGTTTTTATCACATACAGAAATATAATTGCAGTCATATTACCAAAAGCTTATATTGACAGTTAGAATGAGTTAATGCAGCAGGTCAATATTTGCAGTGTTGACCCTTCTTCTTCAGGACCTCTGCAATTCTCCCTGGCATGCTCTCAATCAACTTCTGGACCAAATCCTGACTGGTAGCAGTCCATTCTTGCACAATCAATGCTTGCATTTTGTCAGAATTTGTAGGTTTTTGTTTGTCCACCCGTCTCTTGATGATTGACCACAAGTTCTCAATGGGATTAAGATCTGGGGAGTTTCCAGGCCATGGACCCAAAATCTCTATGTTTTGTTCCCTGAGCCATTTAGTTATCACCTTTGCTTTATGGCAAGGTGCTCCATCATGCTGGATAAGATATTGTTGATCGCCAAACTGCTCTTGGACGGTTGGGAGAAGTTGCTCTCGGAGGACATTCTGGTACCATTCTTTATTCATGGCTGTGTTTTTAGGCAAGACTGTGAGAGAGCCGATTCCCTTGGCTGAGAAGCAACCCCACACATGAATGGTTTCAGGATGCTTTACAGTTGGCATGAGACAAGACTGGTGGTAGCGCTCACCTCGTCTTCTCCGAATAAGCTGTTTTCCAGATGTCCCAAACAATCGAAAAGGGGATTCATCAGAGAAAATGACTTTACCCCAGTCCTCAGCAGTCCACTCCCTGTACCTTTTGCAGAATATCAGTCTGTCCCTGATGTTTTTCTGGAGAGAAGTGGCTTCTTTGCTGCCCTCCTTGAGACCAGGCCTTGCTCCAAGAGTCTCCACCTCACAGTGCGTGCAGATGCACTCACACCTGCCTGCTGCCATTCCTGAGCAAGCTCTGCACTGCTGGTAGCCCGATCCCGCAGCTGAAACACTTTTAAGAGACGGTCCTGGCGCTTGCTGGTCTTTCTTGGGCGCCCTGGAGCCTTTTTGGCAACAATGGAACCTCTCTCCTTGAAGTTCTTGATGATGCGATAGATTGTTGACTGAGGTGCAATCTTTCTAGCTGCGATACTCTTCCCTGTTAGGCCATTTTTGTGCAGTTCAATGATGACTGCACGTGTTTCTTTAGAGATAACCATGGTTAACAGAAGAGAAACAATGATACCAAGCACCAGCCTCCTTTTAAAGTGTCCAGTGGTGTCATTCTTACTTAATCATGACAGATTGATCTCCAGCCCTGTCCTCATCAACACCCACACCTGTGTTAATGGAGCAATCAATGAAAAGATGTTAGCTGGTCCTTTTAAGGCAGGGCTGCAATGATGTTGAAATGTGTTTTGGGGGATAAAGTTCATTTTCTAGGCAAATATTGACTTTGCAAGTAATTGCTGTTAAGTTGATCACTCCTTATAACATTCTGGAGTATATGCAAATTGCCATTATAAAAACTGAAGCAGTAGACTTTGTAAAAATTAATATTTGTATCATTCTCAAAACTTTTGGCCATGACTGTATGTATGTATGTATGTGTGCAGGTGACGGATTCGTCATGAACTCCATTGAAAGTCAATGGAGGACGGATCCGTTTACCATTGTTTCACACCAAACGGATCCGTCCCCATTGACTTTCATTGGGGGTCATGACGGATCCGCCTTGGTGCGGATGCCTGGACCACTACACATGCTGTGTTTTGCTCTCCGGTCTGAAGACGGAACGGAATGTTTTTAGGAGCGCTCTGTTGTCTTCAGTTCAGTTTTGTCCCCATTGACAATGAATGGAGCTATCCTAACAAATATATACACCACAAGAAGGAGGACTTCTCTGTGCCTCATATTCTTCGAGTTAATAATCTAGATGGAGTTGGAATAGACATATCAGGCCTGGATACAGGAGGTCAGCTAGACATTGGACTTTGATGGAGCATAATCAAGACAATGAGGGATATTTTTTAGAACTTAGTTAGTGGTGTATAAATGGAAACTATCCCAATGTTTTTGTACAAATAAGCCCAAAAAGTTGCAAAGCCCTGTGTTGAAACCAGAATTCTGGAGTGCAGAGCTTGATAAAAATACTCCAGAGGAGTAGCAGAGCTTGATATAGTGTAATTTTATGCTTCTATCTGCAGTAGAAATGAAACTGGATCAACCAGAAATTGTGTGCTTCACTAGAATACAAGGCATGAGTAAAATATGCTCATGAAAAATGACAACTAGTGCAGTAATTAATAAACACAATGTTAGAATTATATTCAGTGAATGGGAATGATTTAAAATTTGAGAAATTTGAGAAGAAGGGAAGAAAAAGACAGAGACAAAAAATGGAGAGAAGTTAGGCTTTTTTGAATGTGCATGAGAGATCCACGAACCCCAGATATCGGGAGAATTTGCAATTTGTATTTGTCAAAATATTTGTAAGATGAGCATTAATCATGAAATTAATGCCATTCATTCAGGTGAGCAGGCAGGCATACTGGGTTTTAGCCCTAAAGTTCACAATCAGAACAAGGCAAACTGAGTACAGTGAATGGTCCAATGGTAATCCAACTGGCTAAGGGTGAAAAATCATAAGAAATGTTCTTCTTCTTTCATTTATTTACCCTGCCCCCACTTTTTTGAGCTGTTTCATTATCTGTACTATGTTAGTTGATATGGGAGAAGGGACATTTTCTTTGGTATCCACATTGTTGTTGTTATTGAATTGACCCTAGGATAGTCTAAACTTATTCTTCCAGGTTGAAGGACCTGTTTTTTGAAATTGAAACCCAACCTTTCCACCTAACTATAGCAACTTGAAATGTTTTCCCCATTATTTGGACCATAAAAGGGAAATTGTTTATAATATCATGCATCATCAAAGGGTTACTTTGTGGTAGCTTTATGAGTGTTTTTGGTACAATACGAGGTGGAGGATATAATCTGTCACGGTTTGAGATTGCAATGCAACGCTGACTTGTAGACTCCATTACTAAACCACCAGGCCCTGGTTCTCCAGGGTCTATGAGACAACTGTCCACCCTTTATAGCAGAATGCCCAGACCAAACACAATAACCCTGTTGAAACTACAATTTCATACATCAAATGATTTACGCTGTTCTAATAATCGACCAAACAAGCAATTTCGCGAAAAACCCTCGTCCTCCGTCAATCTGTAGTCACATCACGTTGACGATAATAATGCTTTCAGTAATTATAATTTATTCTGAAATTTCATTTTACCAGCAAATGAACATCAATGAAAAAGCATCAAATGAAAGGCAGAGGCCATTTATATGTTTTTGGAACGTTCAGGTTCTTTAAGAAAAAAAAAAACATGATAACTTTTTCAGACTAAAATAATTGCCTGGTGCGTTCATCCGAAAAAACTATATGTTCAAAAGATTAAGAGTAATTTCGCCAAATATTTAGATACAATCGTAATGCTTGATAAGCCATGTGGATACGTCGAATGGATCTCTGACATCAAAAGAGATTGTTCTGAAGTAAAATTCATGAAGTGTAGCAACTTAATGTTGGAACAGATACGCTAGAAGGGCATTCTGCATTGTTATAGTCCTAAACTCATTACACAATACTTACTGAATGCCCTTTTGAACATTAAATTATAATAGTTTCTTATATTAATAAGCAATAAGTAAATGAAGCACTAAAGAATTACAATGTTGCCGGCTATAACGATTCAGTCTAGTGACAGTATAAAAATCCTAATGAACTTCACCATCTCCATTTAGAATTGAGTTCATATTACATTGCATTACAGTCAAGCACGAGCTGAATGCTTTTTTCGGAAGATGATGACGGGGCTTTTTGGTATTTAGTGCTTGAGTTGTTATTCATTGATCATTTTGAAAGTTTTAACTATTTGTCTTCAAGGAAAATCCAAAGGAGAGAAAAGAATGTTAGTGGATGATGTCATTTACAAAACGGGCCATTAACGAAAAATTCTAGAAGGGAGACAAAAAGTTTATTGACCCAATGCCCTTCTACCCCTACTACCATGTGTTAAAAATTAATGCATAAAAGGGGCTTCACAGCTTTTATCCTCAGGATAGGCGATCACTATCTGATCGTTGGGGGTCTGACCCTTTGCACCCTTGACGATCAGCTGTTTGAGTGCAGTACTAGAGATGGAAGTCAACTACCGAGCTCCATCAACTCTCATTGACTTCAGTGGGAGTAATGATGTAGTAACCAGCTCCCTCCAGTACACAGTTGACGATGCCATGCAGTTATAGCACTGACGGCCAGTATTGGTGCTACACCCAAACAGCTGATCGTCAGGGATGCTTGGTGTAGAACTTGCGCCAATCAGGAAATTATTTATTAAAGCTAGACAACTGCTTTAAATAAGCTGTTTTTCAATGCAATGACAAAATTCTAACTTTCTTTAGAAACCAGGGGCCTATTAAGGGTACCATGGGCCCCAGGCTGTATGAGAGGTGTGGGCCCTCCTTCAGCCCAGCACATCCACCACAAACATGGGCACTCCCATAATTATGTTCACAGAAAATACCACAGATAACACAACTCTTTCAGTACAGATAATGTATTAGTGTTACGTGCAGTCCTATGGTACACCACATATAATACAGTGATGACTCCCTGAGTACAGAAAATGCAGTAGATGTTCCCTGCAGTCCTATGTAACACCACATAAAACATAGTGATAACTCTCTGAGTGCAGATAATGTAGTAGATGTCACCTGCAGTCCTATGTTACACCACATATAACACAGTGATGACTCCCTGAGTACAGATAATGTAGTAGATGTTATATGCAGTCCTATGTAACACCACAGATAACACGGTGATAACTTTCTGAGTGCAGATAATGTAGTAGATGTTACCTGCAGTCCTATGTAACACCACAGATAACACGGTGATAACTTTCTGAGTGCAGATAATGTGGTAGATGTTACCTGCAGTCCTATGTAACACCACAGATAACACGGTGATAACTTTCTGAGTACAGACAATGTAGTAGATGTCACCTGCAGTCCTATGTAACACCACACATAACACAGTGATAACTCTCTGAATACAGATAATGTAGTAGATGTTATATGCAGTCCTATGTAACACCACAGATAGCACAGTGATAACTTTGAGTACAGACAATGTAGTAGATCTTACCTGCAGTCCTATGTAACACCACAGATAACACGGTGATAACTTTCTGAGTACAGATAATGTAGTAGATGTGACCTGCAGTCCTATGTAACACCACAGACAACACAGTGATAACTCTCTGAGTACAGATAATGTAGTAGATGTTACCTGCAGTCCTATGTAACACCACAGATAACACGGTGATAACTTTCTGAGTGCAGATAATGTAGTAGATGTTACCTGCAGTCCTATGTAACACCACAGATAACACGGTGATAACTCTCTGAATACAGATAATGTAGTAGATGTCACCTGCAGTCCTATATAACACCACATATATCACAGTGATAGCTCTCTTAGTACAAATAATGTAGAAGATGTCACTTGCAGTCCTATGTAAAACCACAAATAAGACATTGATAGCTTTCTGAGTACAGCTAATGTAGTAGATTGTACCTGCAGTCCTATGTAACACCATAGGTAACACAGTGATAGCTCTCTGAATGCAGATAATGTGGTAGATGTCACCACGGATAACACAGTGATAACTCTCTGAGTACAGATAATGTAGTAGATGTTATCTGCAGTCCTATGTAAGACCACAGATAACACATTGATATCTTTCTGAGTGCAGATAATGCAGTAGATGTCACCTGCAGTCCTATGTAACACCACAAATAAGACAGTGCTAGCTTTCTGAATGCAGACAATGTAGTAGATTGTACCTGCAGTCCTATGTAACACCATAGATAACACAGTGATAGCTCTCTGAATGCAGATAATGTGGTAGATGTTACATGCAGTCCTATGTAACACCACAGATAACACAGTGATAACTCTCTGAATAAAGATAATGTAGTAGATGTCATCTGCAGTCCTATGTAATACCACAGATAACACAGTGATAACTCTGTGAGTACAGATAATGTAGTAGATGTTATATGCAGTCCTATGTAACACCACAGATAGCACAGTGATAACTTTCTGAGTACAGACAATGTAGTAGATGTCACCTGCAGTCCTATGTAACACCACACATAACACAGTGATAACTCTCTGAGTACAGATAATGTAGTAGATGTTATATGCAGTCCTATGTAACACCACAGATAGCACAGTGATAACTTTGAGTACAGACAATGTAGTAGATATTACCTGCAGTCCTATGTAACACCACAGACAACACAGTGATAGCTCTCTGAGTACAGATAATGTAGTAGATGTTACCTGCAGTCCTATGTAACACCACAGATAACACAGTGATAGCTCTCTGAATGCAGATAATGTGGTAGATGTTACATGCAGTCCTATGTAACACCACAGATAACACAGTGATAACTCTCTGAATAAAGATAATGTAGTAGATGCCATCTGCAGTCCTTTGTAATACCACAGATAACACAGTGATAACTCTGTGAGTACAGATAATGTAGTAGATGTTATATGCAGTCCTATGTAACACCACAGATAGCACAGTGATAACTTTCTGAGTACAGACAATGTAGTAGATGTCACCTGCAGTCCTATGTAACACCACACATAACACAGTGATAACTCTCTGAGTACAGATAATGTAGTAGATGTTACCTGCAGTCCTATGTAACACCACAGATAACAGTTATATTTCTCTGAGTACAGATAATGTAGTAGTCACCTGCAGTCCTATGTAACACTAGAGTCAGACAATGAGTCAGGAAACATGCAGTACTCAATTCTACCGTCATTTCCGCTAAGCATCTGTACATTCCCTTTGTGCTGCACCAGGACATATTGAATTAGTAGAAGAGAGAATGTGGGTCAGTCGGAGGAGATGATTCTGAGGGCCCAATAGTTATACAGAACTTGAGCATTTCCAGTTTTAATTTTTTTTTCATAATCTTCTTCTATTGTAATAAGGACATGGTCAAGAAAGTCTATTAGCTTATTGGTGTGTCAACACTTGACCCTGTTGTATCAGGGGCCTATTATTGTAGAATAACTAAGCCCACTAGTGGATCTATTGCTTTTCCGGTAGATCAGTCCAATCCTGGGAGAGGACCCTCTGTGAGACCCCATTATAACCCAATAAAGAGATCACGGTCAAAAGTGACCCTCAGACTGAAGGACTATGTGCATTGATGCATTACATGGAAGCTTATTGATTTTTGCTGATGGCATAATATCCCAACAACAGGACCCCTTAAAGGGGTATTCCCATTTCAGACAATTGGGGCATATAGCTAGGGGCCCCCATTGTCTGATAGGTACGGGTCCCACCTCTGGGCACCTACAACGATAACGGAGTGGGGTTTGCTGTCGCTGGAGGACCCTGGATTTCCTGAGGTTTGTCCACCACCAAGTGCTGCTCCCATAGAAGTGAATGGGAGCGCATGCACGGCTGCTGCTCCCATTCACTTCTATGGGGCCGACGGAAATAGCCGAGCCAGCGGCCCACAGAAATGAATGGAGGGCAGCTGCACATGCGCAGTGTGCTCTCTATTCCTTTCCTTGCTCTGTTCTCGTTGTAGGTGCGGGTCCCATCTCTCTATCCTAGTGATATGTCCCCATTGTCTCAGATTGGAAAACCCCTTTAAAATCAACTGATCTGAGCCTATACATGGAAATGGCATGTCCGTAGTGGACCCACCTTTTTAAATTGATCCTCTGAAACTGTTTTTATCAGATTTATTTTGTCTTTCTGGGGAGGCATCGTCTTGAATCAATGATGCTTAATCTGATGAAGGTAGGACACCATGAGCCCGTAAAATACAGATACTGGCCATGTGCATTCCACAATTTTCTACTAGAAATGACTATTCCACAAAGCAGACAAGAATAGGAAATAATTATATAATTTGCAGAATGGACATACGGATGCAGACAGAACATGGATGACATGATTGGATCTGTGTGCAAGCCACAAAAATGTGGAACCGATGCGGATCCAAAATATGGTTGTGTGCATGAGACAGTAAGAGCACACAAATATTTAAAAGTTTACTTCTTAGTTAAAGTGTATCAATTCAATATTTTATTGTGTTGGCGCCGTGAATTGAAGTGATTTTTATAAGGTACTTTATTAGGAAAATATGTAAACTTTTATTTAAAAGTGCCCCCTTAGTATCATCTGAGCATTAGTAAGGAGAATCCGGCTTCAGTGAGTACTGTGCACTGAAGAGAAGTTCCTGTAACAGGCTTCTCAGTCTGCCTCTAATCTCCCTACCCCAATCAGTGCCTCCTTATTTATATAGAACTTATTTAACTGGTACTACTACCCACAGGAGCGCAGTACGGGTAATTTACTATCAGATACAGTATGCACCAATTTTCTGGTGTATATCTGTTGCAGATTACGGCGCAAAGGTTGTTTGCTCATGTCAGGTCATTAAAAAGGGAAGTGGCATGGGCGGGGAAGGGTACTGGCCTATAGGCCAGTCTCATTTATTATTTTCTACGCCTGTTTTAGGCGTAGAAAATATTCTAAATCTATGCCAGCAAGGGAGCTGGTATAGATTTAGAATGGCAAACGCGCCTCTACATAACTTCGGCCGATCCACTGCCAGCGCAGAGGTTATTAAAGGGGTATTCTCATCTTTGGCAAGCGCGGCCACCGCTCCCATTCATTTCTATGGAGCCGACGGAAGTAGCCGAGCCAGTGCTCGGCTGTTTTCGGCGGGCCCCATAGAAATGAATGGAGGGCGGCTGCACATGCGCAGTGCGCCCTCATTCAGTTCAGGGGCTCCGTTCTGGATATATGCTGGGACCCGCACCTATAAGACAATGGGGGCATATCTTAGCGATATGCCCCCATTGTCTAAAATGAGAATAACCCTTTAAGACCAGCGTCTAAAATGCGTCTTAATAATTGTATATGCTTACTGTGAGCGCTGATTGCTGGCAGCCATCTCCTCTCTAGGTAGGGAGGGAGGTAGAGAGAAGCAGGACTCTACCTCTACAATCAGTGCTGGCAGCAGATCAAATAGGCAGGGACTCTTAGTACAAAAGCGAGTAGTAAAATGCTAGGTTCTATCTTTATAGGGAAGCAGTGGCTGGGAACTGAGAGGACAGACAGACTAGAAAACCTGCCTCTGCATTTTACAATAGCAGTCTTCAGTATACAGTACACACTGAAGTTGGATTCTCCTTAACAATGCCTAAGGGGATATTTTGTAGTCAGTTTTTTTTTTATGAAATTCACATATTTCTCTAAGTATTTTTACAAGCCACAATGATCTCTTGCCTGTTGCCTACTAACTTTGTTTAAAGGGGTTTTCCAAAATTTCTGCAGTATATTGATGACCTATCCTCTGGATAAGTCTTCAGTATCTGAAACAGCTGATCAGCGAGATTCCTGGTGTCAGCCCCTCACCGATCAGATACTGATGACCTATCCAGAGGATAGGTCATCAGTATAAAAATCTCAGAAAACCCTTTTAAGACAACTGTCTTACATCTGAATCTGATTCTGTTATCAACTTGCTTAGTCTGGCATTTTCAAGCAAGTGCTTTTTGATTGTTATGTATTTGAATTTCTTTAGTTTCTGCAGCTCTTTGTTCGGTATAGTGATAGCTCTGTGCAGTTGTTTCCAGGGACTTCAATCCTTGTCCATTTGCTTTGTTTCAGTGCATCCTGAGATCTTTGATTCTATGGTCTTACCGTTGCCTGTACTGTACAGTAGTTGTGTTTGTTGTAGTTGCTGTTTCGGTTTTGTGATTTTCTTGCTGTCTAGCTGAACTTAGGAGTTCAAGGTCAGTTTCTCTTATGTGCATTCATGGCTCTTCATCTGTCGCCATACACAGATCTCAGACGTTCACATAGCAAAACTTAGTATAGGCCCCCCTTCCCCCAGTTAGTTTCCCAGTACATGTGCATCAATCATTCCCATGAAACACAAATTGTATAACTCAATGGCCCAGATTTCTGATGCATTGACTTTTCTAAATTAAAAAGAAGAAATTTCAATAAAAAACAAATGGTAAAAAGTGTACCCAACGTTTTGGCTGCTGGTTATGTCTTAAAAAGTGGAACATATACTTTATAAACATGTTGCTTATTCTGAACATCATATTTCTCAATCGAATTACACCGGACAACTGACAGAAGTACATTGATCAATCTCCTGCTTCTCTTCTATTTCAAATCTGGCTGCCTGCGGCCACCACTAGGGGGGGGCTCAGTGCAAAGAAATTTATACAGCTACTGTAATCATCTGTTTGCACGGAGCTCCCCCTAGTGGTGGCTGCTTGAAAATACAGTGTTTTTACATCAGAGAAAGAAGGAGTTCAGTGTCTGAGCCACCTCCCCCAACCCCCTACATTTATTATTCTGCATTTGTTTTCTTACTGTACATGTGCTTCATATATCTTTCCTTGTGACCATCCGGTTGTTACATAATTCTTCTGTTCTCGAGTCCTGGAGATATTTGAGTACCAACAGCTATAAATTAGGTCTTGGGAAAGTGACTGCTATAGCTAAAGTCAAGTTCTACAGTCTTCACACAATCAGCATTGTTAGAAGAATATTATAGAATTGCTTAGAATCGCTATCCATACACATGAAAAAATTGAAACACTATTTGCATTTTAAGGTAAATCATTGATCACCAAATGTTGTATTCCTTTGTGTAAACCTATTGCCATTATAACACTTGACACTTGATATAATGCATTGCATATTAGCACCACTAATATGCATTTCCCGTGTAATACCATAGTTGACCACAGGTAGTGCTATTAAGAAAGTAGAACTCAGTGAAGCCAAAGCACCTTCTGTACATTTAACATCATATGGTGCATTACTCTAAATCACCACCTAGTGGCAGCAGCATGTACTACACTAATCATCTGTTACATGTCTGTTAATACAGTTTAAAGGAAGTCTGTCACCTAATCTGAGTGTATTAGACCCCTCAGATCAGGTTATAGACTGTTGCCCCCGTGACAATGGTACCTCGCTTGTCTGTGTCCCTCGTCGAGATTGTGAAAAATACACTTTATAAACTTATGCAAATGAGCTTCAGCAATGTGCCCAGAAAACCACACCTCTTTCAGCCCTTTGGCCCGCCCTTCTTTCCTACTATCATGTCCTTCTCTGACGTTCCATTGTTCGGCTCACACTTGCACATTGCTCTGCCCATTATGGGCAGAGGAACTGTTAGTGATATTGCAAATGCGCTGGTCTTTGGGGTGAAATCCAGCCAGTGGAAGTGATGAGCGGCACCCAAAGACCGACGCATGTGCAATATGACTAGTGGCTTCTCTGTCCATAATGGGCAGAGCAAAGTGCATGTGCGGGCCAACCATGGAGTAGCACACGTGTGAGATCAGGAAGGCAGAGGAGGATGTGATAGTAGGAAAGAAGGATGAGCTAGAGGGCTGAAAGAGTTGGGGTTTTGTGGGCAGATCGCAGAGTAACACCGCCCCCTGGGTACTTCCCGAAGCTCATTTGCATAAGTTTATAAAGAGTATTTTTCACGATCTCTGTGAGGGACACAGACAAGTGAGGTACCATTGAAATGGGGGCAACAGTCCTGAACCTGAGTCTAGTCTATTCTCTGTTATTTAGGCGCTTTCATTAGCGATCCTTGAACATCTATGTTTAGCTCCGCTGGTCTTTGACTTGGTGATACCCATATTAACCTGAAGATTGGTAAAAAGGACAAAACTGGTGTCAAATGCACACAGATTAATTTTAATTGACAATGTGACATAATACTATTATCCTGTAAATGATTTCCTACATGTGTCTTGGGCTGGACATACCATGGGAACCACAAAGGATTTGACGCAAATGTCAGTAATTTATTGACTCTCTAATGTTTTGGTTTAAAAATAAGAGACTTTTCCATCTGCCACATAAATAACCTCCACTTTCTTTAGACAAGTAATCAATAAATAAGAATGTGCTGCCCCCCTGTGTGGGGGATGGGAGGGGGATCTGAATGGAAGCTAGTCAGCACTGGAAAACCCAGGTTCGACCTAGAAGTGTGTCTATATGAAGTGTATCTATCTATCTATCTATCTACTATCTATCTATCTATCTATCTATCTATCTATCTATCTATCTATATCTATCTATCTATCTATCTATCTAATATCTATCTATCTATCTAATATCTATCTATCTATCTATCTATCTATCTATCTAATATCTATCTATCTATCTATCTATCTATCTATCTATCTATCTATTATCTATCTATATATCTATCTATCTATCTATCTCATCTAATCTATCTATCTATCTATATATCTATCTATCTATCTATCTATCTATCTATCTATCTATCTATCTATCTATCTATCTTATTATCTATCTATCTATCTATTATCTGTATCTATCTATTATCTATATCTTTCTATCTATATCTATCTATCTATCTATATATCTATCTATCTCTATCTCTATCTATCTATCTATCTTATCTATCATCTGTATCTATCTATCTATCTATCTATCTATCTTATCTATCTATCTATCTATCTATCTATCTATCTATATCTATCTATCTATCTATCTATCTATCTATCTATCTATCTATCTATCTATCTATCTATCTATCTATCTATCTATCTATCTATCTAATATCTATCTATATCTATCTATCTATCTATCTATCTATCTATCTATCTATCTATCTATCTATCTATCTATCTATCTATCTATCTATCTATCTATCTATCTATCTATCTATCTATCTATCTATATCTCTATCTATCTAATATGTATTATCTATCTATCTATCTCATATCTATCTATCTATCTATCTATCTATCTATCTATCTATCTATCTATCTATCTATCTATCTATCTATCTATCTATCTATCTATCTATCTCTATCTATTATCTATCTATCTATCTATCTATCTATCTATCTATCTATCTATCTATCTATCTATATCTATCTATCTATCTATCTATCTATCCATCCATCCACCCATCCATCTCTGCTACCTTTGAAACAAAGACTGCTATTTTCCAGAACGGCATTCATCTTCCTGATAATGGTGCGGTGATGAGTTATGTTGTATATTTCGGCAATGCCTCTGCAGGATACACTGTCAATCTCAGCAATAACAAATGTGTTGTGTGGAGATGTCTCCGTGTAACATGCATTATCAATTAGATAAATGCTGCAATGTGAGGAGCAGACATTAGGATCAGTGTTTTGCACAGTGGAGAACAGAATAATGAGGAGATGTCTGCATGGAGGCCGCTGCTACAATTTCTAAAGAAATGCGGGTTACAGAGGTGAAAGGAAATTGATGGGCACCTGATGAAGGAGGGCGAACATTAGTGCGGTTTATAAAATCAAATTTTAAAACCAGAACACTAAAATATGTGACAGCAAATGAAAGGAGAAAAGGTCAGGGAGGGAGACAGCACATGATTCATGAGATGTTTGTATTTATTAAAATGTCATGTTTCCAAGAAGTTGAGAGATATAATAAGAAAATAATCTGTTTTCTGATCAGCACTTTAGGCAATAAACTGCCATTGATCTTTATTCTTTACTTAGTATTTTTATGCATGTGTAAGCCGTGTACTGGGGTGGGCTCCCCAGGATACTGCAAAGTCACAAACGAGGAAAGCAACTCCAACACCATCTTTTGCCAAAACAGAATTTTAATTAAAGGGAACCTGTCATCAGCTTTATACTGCCCATACTAACGTCAGCATAATATAGAGACAGGTGAGTTGATTTCAGCGGTCTGTCATTTATAAGTAAAAAGTAAGTGGTTGCCGATAACCAGCATCACAATTATTGCAGACTGGGCCTGGAAAAGAGTCCCGGCCACCTGAGAAGAGTCATGGTTAATCATGAATTCCTGCTCTGCCTGCCCACCTGCTGGTGACTGATGGTCTTCTACCTAGTTTTCTCCCTTTCTCTCTAGGAGAGAACTGCCAACCATCAGCAGATGGGCGGGAGAGCAGGAGATTAGGAATCACTATGACTCTTCTCAGGTAGATTTGACTCTTTTCAAGGCCTGGGCTGTAATAATTATAAAGCTGGTTCTCGGCAACCACTTACTATTAAGTGACACACCGCTGAAATCAGCATTTCTGTCACGACTTTATGCTACCCCCAGTGAGGTCAGCATAAAGTTGATGACAGGTCCCCTTTAAACGTGGCAATGAACACAACCACAAATTCTGGGAACATACAATAAATTTACATACACCCAGCCCGAAGGCTGAGACCCTTGTGCTGCACAGTGCGGCGCCCTCCGATGGATGCAGGAGGAAAGTGCGGTAATTTACCTACTGGCAGGCACAACTAAACTGCCACACCTTAAATGTTATTACCCCAAAAAACAAGAATAACTGTATGAGTGTGTGGTGAGGGCTAGCCTGCGATGGAGCACAACAGCTTACAATCTTACAGTGCTCTACAGTATTCCCCCTCCCATAACTG
The DNA here is from genome assembly GCA_900303285.1 of Rhinella marina. Classification (NCBI taxonomy): domain Eukaryota; kingdom Metazoa; phylum Chordata; class Amphibia; order Anura; family Bufonidae; genus Rhinella; species Rhinella marina. Next base: position 21,573 of record ONZH01005815.1, on the reverse strand, counting down.
GTGTTGTAGCACGTGCCTGAGTATTCCTTCTGACCAAAAACGCCAGCCTGGCTTGAGTTTGTGGTAAGTTTATCAGCTCTCCAGTGTAAAATGTCACTTTAAATTGTGGAGTCCTTGCAATAAACATCTAGCAACACATGTTGCCTGACATAAACAGAAATCCTATCTAACTAACTACAGGCCTGGTCTCAGTCTCTAGGATTCTAGGTGCCAACATTGCAATGAGGTGCATGCACGATCAGTCTTACTGACCTGAGTCTGCTCTGCCTCTGCTGGTGGCTGTGAACTGAACAAAAGCTTCTCCAACAAGCATGCGGTACCACAGTATATGTTGTTTTGCTCCTCAGCTCTCATCAGCATTTCTAGAAACAATCCTCGTTCCTCTGGACAAGATCAGGGTCTTGGACACTCTCAGCTTCACTGGATTGTTGTTCTGGTCACCAAAGGATGCTTTCATACCTGGATGTCGATGGATCCTCCTCACACACAGCTCCTGGATCCTCTTGCAAGCTCTCCCAAAGATGGCTGCTCTATCTCTCCAAGCTTTGAAACTCCTCTTCTCATGAATGGAACAATATGCAGCAGCATCATGTGGCCAAACAGCAGAATGTCAGTCCAGATATTTTAACTTAATTCACACAGTGCTCAGACAATCAGAGCTGTTTCCCCATCTCACATATGTGTGGCCTACACTGACTGGAGGCCCCGTTACATCGCACTAAACACTCAAAAATTATGTTGCAGATCATATTTACGAAATTATTTGCAACTTTTTTTCTCCACATTTGAAAAATTGCAGTTTTCTCCAGAAGGTGCATCACCCACCTCACCACCACACACCTGTAGCTAAAACCATCAGCCTCTGTAGATGATAGTTTGTCTGCATAGTCTAATGATATTTGTCCAATCTCATTAGCTGCTGCTAATCTGGAGAAGAAAAAGCCTCTTTATATTATGCAAATTAGCCCCTGCCACTTTGACCGATATGGCCAGGCACTGTAGACCTACTCACGCCTGGCTGTGAGGTCTCATGGCAGTGCATTCGGCACGCAAGCACATTACATGGTTGGACGAAATCTGTCTGTGCATCTTCTCAGCAGTCTCCAGCCATGTACTGAGGGTGTGTCGGATGCTCTGCTGTGAGGCTTCAGGCCAGGAGTGAGTAGGTGTATACTAGAGTATCGTAAGCCAGTTACAAAAAATCTGGGTTTGTTAGAATCCAAACTTTTTGGGAAATTCAGTACGAATTCTGAAATGGTAGATTCATTCATCCTTACTGCTGGTGCTTTTAATTCAATAAACTCTATTTTTGTTAGGCCCATTACAGTACTTAAGATTTGGTGATCTTGTAAATACTTCTATAATACATTGAAATACTACTTGATGTTATACTGACAATCTATTAGGTACAAACCTAAGGGCACAGGCATATAACATGGCAGGCATGCAGAATATGGCACTGCTGGGTCACTAATGGGGTGACAGAGTAAGGCACTATTTAAATACCATGGCCGGTATTAATGGCTGTTGTAGTGGGATGTTGGCAATATATTACATTAGCACACATTAGCACACTTCACAGTGTGGACAGGGGGCTAAACCGTTCAACCACTGTGACTTACCAGTACATCATGGTGGTGCAGGGGATTTATGGAGCGGGCTCTCTGAAGCTGGCTCACTCTATTAGGGCTCGTTCATATCACCGTTCAGCACATAACTGAGCCGAACCCAGCCTAAGGACCCCATAGACAATAATATGGTCCGTTAGGTTTCCGCTCCGAAGTCATTCTCAGCGGAATTACAGTCTATGGGGTCCTTAGGCTCCGTTCGGCTCAGTTATGTGCTGAACAGTGATATGAACGAGCCCTAATAAAGTGAACCAGCTGCAGAGAGCCCGTTCCAGACAAAAGTTGTGCACGCAGGACTTTTGTATCCGCTTCAAAAATCATCTTCTGAGTGAAAACCTAACGGACCCCATTATAGTGTATGGGGTCCCTTAGGCTCCGTTCTGCTCAGTTATGTGCTGAATCCGTCCTTTCCGTTCTCCTGGTCCGTTTAGGAAAGGCTGAACAGTGATGTGAACGCGCCCTAAGCGGTGGGTGCTGGATGTATGATACATCATTTAACCCTTCAGGTGCTTCAATCAATGCTGATCGTGGCACCTGTGATTACAGGCAGAGGAGTGCACTGCTGAAGCGATCCAGACCTGTCATACTAAGCTATGCATCCGAGTTTTACATATAAAAATATATTAACAATAAAAATATTAACATATTAGTTATTTCTGAGTCCAAAAAAATAAAAAAAAATAAAAATGAAAAACATGCCATTCACCTTCTTTAGTCACTGTTCTCCCCCCAAAATTTAATAACGGTGAACAAAAAGTAGTATTTACAGTACCACACAAATGGTACCAATAAAACCTACAGTTCGTTATGCAAAAAACAGGCCCCCATACAGCTCTGTAAACTGAAATACAAAAAAGTTATTGCTGTCAGAAAATGTCAATGTAATTTTTTTTTTAAAGTAGTAAAACAAAAAAAAAAAAACTACACAAATTTGTTATCGCTGGATTCATATTGATCCTCAGAATAAGGACATCATACCATTTTTTGCACACAGTGTTATGTTTTTTTTTTTAAAAAGACATATTAAATGAAATGGTACCATTAAAAAATACATCTTGTCCCGCAAAAAATGTGAGCGGAAAAATAAAAAAGTTATGACTATTGGAACGTGGGAAGGAAAAAACTAAAATGCAAAAGCAAAAATGGGCCTGGTTAATAATGAAGGCCACACACAGTCTTCAGCTCACCTCCCGATGGAAAGTGCATGGATAGTGCTCACATCAGAGGAGCAAAGAATAAAGTCCAGCACTTCTTCCAAAAAACAAGTTTATTAGAGGAAAATTTAAAAATCTACAGGACTATTGGCGAATGAGAAACCAATCACCGCTCGTGTGTACAGTATATACCGTACTGGACAAGATGCAAAGCACCTCAGTTTTTACCTTTGGTTATATGAAACATGTGAGTTGAAACACATGAGCGTTGCTTTGTTCTTGTTCTCCTTTGTTCCTCTACGGTTTCTAGTTGTCCTCTAAAGCTGGACTTCATTCTTTACTACTGTGGGGTTAATAAAGTGTTTTAAAACAGAAGCATTTATATTTATGACTATGAGTTTTTTTTATAAACAATGTTTTTTATTAGGACTTAGAGTTTTTACAGCAATGGTGCTGCCTGGCGCTCCAAACCAGCCTCCTGCTGTCTTCTCCAGTGGGTCTGGACTGTTCATCCACACAGGCTCTAGTTTGTTACCTGCAAGGCCTTTACTTCTCTGCCCATAAGGTGTACATGCACTCCCTTGAAGGGTCATCATGCATACCCCCTAATATTGGGGTAATTAAGGTACCTTCCCTTGTGCCTGAGCAATAGGTTTCCAAGTGTGCAGGCATCCTATGTTCTGATGTCTGTCTGTGTATCTACTATATTTTTGACCCTTCGCTGTCTGACCTGACCTGTGTCTGACCTCCATACTGACTCTTCACTGCCTGCCCTGACTTCAGACTGTTTACCGTGTAGCGCATACTCTGCCTATATCCTGATCTCAGCCTGTCCATGACTACGATTCTGGCTAATCCATCAGTGCCCTGCACTGGTGTCTTTGACTTGACCATCGGTCAACATTTGATCACAGAGAGACTTTAGGAGGTACCAGCCTGGTGGTTCTCCTGCAGTGAAGTCCGGATCCCTGTGCAGGAGTTAAAAGGTGAAAACCAAGGGTACTGCCAGGATAGCACTCTTAGTATTAGCCAAAGGTCAAATCTGTTGGTTGACATAGTGGTTCCACACCTATTGCCGTAACAAGAGCTTCATAGTAATAGAGACATTTTTCATGAGTCATTATACATTTTAAGGATTTGTCATAGGCATGCTCAAATATCAATTTTACATACACATCTAGACAATGCCATTGAAACACGTGCCCGAAAATCTCCATAATGCAACATAACAGATTATGTCCAATGTAGACACCGAATCAGCAGAGGCTACGGTGATATGTGAGCTCAGAGTCAATAGGAAAAGAGCATATATATTTTTAAATGCAGCATTTGAGTGGGGGACACATTATAACTCATTGTAAGTAGATTAAACCTGCAAAATGATGTTGAAAATCGGGCCCATGCCAGCAATCTTACCTTGAAGACGCTCGGAGACTTCACAGAAACTTGTATATGGAATACTTGTATAATTGATAAATGCATGCTTCCCCTTTCCAGTCAATTTGATGAATACTTTCTATCTAATGTACAAATAATCTTTATGACCCATGTAAGCAGATCTGATGATATGCAGCTGAGCAATGTACTAGAACTGAAATATCTATCTCTTTGATGTTTTCTACAGGCTTTTTGATGAAGTCTGTTTCAGCAGCTATTAAGTTAATATCTAGTCTTGATAATGTCCTTTCCTTTCTATCTTCACACTGCTGGGGCTCAAATTAATTGCTGAAAATGAATGTCTCTGCATGTATACCTAATCTGCTTAAGAGGATAAAAGTTTCCGGGGAGAATGAAGAACTACACCGACATAATTAGTTGGTTGTTTTGCATAAAAAGCAACTATTGGTTAACGGGGGAAAAAGTTGTCTCAAAGCAACAGCTCATGACCCGCCATTATTCTACTCTGCAGAACCAAATCCTTCAATTCTGAGGGAAAGTCATCTCAATTTGATGTGTAATGGAGAGACGTGATGAATACACTGTAGGCAAAAGATTAAAAAATAGATGTATCAGAATCTCATAGCGGCAGGTTTATACGTGGAGCATTCAAGTACATTTTTTTTTAGATGGGGTCAGATCACAAGTTTTGAAAAGTAAACTACAACTTTGTGTCCACAACATTTACAATTCTCTCCTCTAATTAAAAAAAAAAAAAAAGTTTAAATAATAATGGTAAAACCTAGCCTAACAGTGTTCATGTACAATATGAGATGAACCTTGCGATTTCAGACGGACCTGCTGTAATGTGTGTGGTGGTGTCTTGACCCCATGGCAGATGTTGGGTGAAAAAGGGTTGGCCACGTTAGATTTCAATCCCTTTATTCTCAGAGAAGATAAATTGCTGTCAGAGGGGTATAACATAGTAACATAACATAATTTATAAGGCCAAAAAAAGACATCTGTCCATTCAGTTCAGCCTGTTATCCTACAAGTTGATCCAGAGGAAGGCAAAAACCCCTATGAGGTAGAAGACAATTTTCCCCACTTTAGGGGAAAAAATTCCTTCCCAACTCCAATCAGACAATCAGAATAACTCCCTGGATCAACGACCCCTCTCTAATAACTATAACCTGTAATATTATTACCCTCCAGAAATACATCCAGGCCCCTCCTGAACTCTTCTAGTGAACTTACTGTCACCACCTCCTCAGGCAGAGAGTTCCATAGTCTCACTGCTCTTACCGTAAAGAATCCTCTTCTATGTTTGTGTACAAACCTTCTTTCCTCCAGACGCAGAGGATGTCCCCTCGTCACAGTCACAGTCCTCGGGACTGTGGGTATGACAGGGTATGACAGGTATAATCCCCACTCACTATGAAGAACACATACTGTACATAGTTACAAGGCTTTAGTCCTCATGGACACGACTATTTTGCACATCTATATTGTATAGATCTATGATAGTGCACCCGTTATCATTTTACAGTCCCATATTCTACCTCCAAGATTTTTGCCACTGATGCTCTGCAAGACCCCATATGCTGCTGCATGAAACGCCTGTAAGGGACTGTTTTTGTACTGGCACACATTATAAGGAGACATTTTTTGTATGGCACACATATTAAGGGGATATTTTTTGTATGGCACACATTATAAGGGGGGGATTTTTGTACTGAAACATTATAAGGTGGCATTTTTTGTATTGGCACACATTAAAAAGGGGTATTTTTTGTACTGACACACATTATTAAGGGATATTTGTTGTACTGGCACACATTATTAAGGGATATTTGTTGTACTGGCACACATTATTAAGGGATATTTGTTGTACTGGCACACATTATTAGGGGGTATTTTTGTACTGTCTCACATTGTAATGGGGTATTTTTTTCACTGGCACACAAAAGGGGACATTTTTTCTACCGGCACATTAGAAGGGGAATTAATACTACTAGGGGGCATTAAGGTGGGCTATATAACTCCTGGGGGGCTATGGGAAACATGATTACTAGTATCTGCACATGAGGGCATTATTACTTCTAGGGCATTACTATTGGAGGCATTCTAAGGATACTGTTAACTGTAAGTGCACTCCTGGAGGTAATTATTACGATTGGTGGGACTTTGTGGAGCACTGTAACTGTGGGGAGGCACCCTGGCACAGTAGACCTATTAGTGCCAGGGACACTGTTTGCTGGGTACCTTTATTTTTGAGGGCACTCTGTGCCAATATTTATTAAAAGGGGCATAATATATGTGGTTCAGTATTTTCAGGGGAATTGTCTGTTTCTGCAGTATAGTATTGGGGATCATAGTGGGCACAGTAATGGCAGGATGGGGACTGGAAACTGTATCTGATGTCTGTCAAACTCTGCAGAGACAAGAGATCTTAGAAGAAGAATGGAGTCCGGCTCTCAGATGGTTTTGGTCCTATGACCTGTTCAGCTCTGATCCAGGCTGTGTTCACACCAAACAAATATGCAGCAAAAAGTCCAAAATGGATGCAGCGAATAAAATCACAGTTTATTTATTTCTAAAAGAAAGAAACTGTGATTTTATTCGCTGGATCCATTTAGATTTTTAGAGACAAGAGATGGCTGAAAGAAATCATCATGGTGGTCTGGTCTGAATGGAGAAGATAAAGAAAGAGAATATCTACACCAGAGGAGACATCACTGGATGTAAGAGGTATGTGGCGTTGTATTACTCTGTATGTTTAGTAACACTGTTGCAATGCTTTCCAAGTATGTTAACAGAAGGGCTAAGGGTTAGGTTGAGGTTGGCATGGGGAGGGCAGTGGCTTATCTATTTTTCTACTCAGGCTGCAAAAAGTCTAGGTGCGTCCCTGGTAAAGGGTAAGTAAGTAAGTTTGCCTTTACACCAGTTTTGATAAATCTCCCTCATGTTTTTTTTTTTTTTTTAAACTCAACTAATTTTTTGCTGTTCCTACATAAAATAATAGTGAAATCTGGAAGCAGAAGTTTAAGCACAATTGTGTAGTTTTACAGTATTTCCAATTTTATTTCCTATAATAAGACCCCATTGATTTGTTAAATATCAGCAGAGTTCATGTTTAGAGTTGTGGTGATGGAGAGCAGCACAGAGGACACACACTCCATGCCTGTGTCCTTGTGCTGGTAGAACATTTATTTCAGGAGAGCGGGCATGGCCAGCTTCTGCTCTGTCAGCCTGTCAGCCTTTCTCAAACACAAAATGCAGAATTTAGTAAATAAAGATAAATGAGTTATGCTCCTTGTAGCCGGATGCTGGAGCTAAACTGCACGAGCCTCTTATGGCTTGGCCCTGCTTCATTGACTGTTCAGACAGCCCAGTAATACGACAGATGTACCTAGCCGTTCCCTTTTTCCTGCTGTCCTAAAGATTATGATCATTTCATCTGAGATGCCATTATTATTCTCAAGGTCGCAGTCAGACAGCGATGGGACATGAACTAAGGTTATTTGTTATCCCTTGTCACTTTTCTTTGGAGTTAATTTACCATTTTCCCCTAATCATTATAATAGTTTTGCTTTGAACAAAATGTATATAGCTACAGTGGTTAAAAGGGTATTCCGGTACTTAAAGGAGCTGTTCCATCATAAAAACTTATCACCTATCTGCAGAATAGCTAAAAGGCATTTTATAGGTGGGGTCTAACTGCTTGGATGTCTACAGTCATGAGAATGGGAGTCCCTTAATTCTCTGAGAGAATGGAATTGCATTGCATTGCTCCATTCATCTCTGCACTCAGTTTTTCTTTTGACAATGGCATAGAATTCAGTGGAGCTGCAGTGAGCTTGAGTTACCATAGCTCCATTTATTTGGTGTAATCAGGGACTTCAATTCTTGTGACTTATGGGGGAAAAGAGTACAAAAGAGAAGCAGGGAAACATCATTCTTTAATACAATATATTACAAAGTTTCTTATATTCACCTGTACTGGTCCTTTCTGAAAACTTGTTTGTAACTGGAGGTACAGTTTAAGCTTGCAGCCACATGTTCAGGTTTCCTGATAAAGCCAAAACCAAGAGTGGCTAGAAAGAGGCCTACCTGTCCTGTATACTTGTATAATTCACTCCTGATTTTTGCTTCCAAAACTGAATCAGGAAACTTGACCATGTGGTCATACTCTAATAGAATTTATTTGGAAACTGTCTGCACTATGTTTTTGGATCTTTATATCTAGATCAGGGCTCACTGCAGAGGAAACGGTACATTGGTGAATACAGCGTGGGTGGAAGCTTTGTTTGGCTTTTTTGTGGTCAGCTACACCTGAAGCTGTTGACCTTCTACATAACTTTTTACATGAAGTGCTGGAGCCTATACAAATTGGTAGAAGCTAGATGTTGTAGACTTGTAGATCCCATTTTTCCAGATGGTGTGAATTTTGCTCCCCTGGGGAATGCTCCAAACAGGATGAGACCACCCATTTATGGGCAGGGTTTACATAAAATCCACCCATTTTCAGCCCAGGACATCTGGAATTTGCAGAGTCTGTCTCTGAAATTAGAGAAAGTCCCTGAAAATTCAAGATTGTTGGCAATCAGAATAATTAGCATTGCTTTAATTACCTGTCTTGGGAGTCCTTCAGAAGTATATTGCCTCCTATATTAGCACCTAAAGGGTCACTGTGTGCAAGGGCTAACGTGTTTCAAGTCTATGGCATCCTTCCCTGGGGTATATAGTCTTCCTAGCTTGTCTAGTCCTGGAAAGGTGTGTTTATTGTGTGTTCTGACCTTTGCCTGATAACTGTATTCATTTTGTGCTGCCTGTCCTTAGTCTGATTACTGTATTGACCCTTTGCCACCTGCTCTGACCTATTGCTTGCTTACCATATTGCATAAACTCTGCCTGTCCTGACCTCAGCTTACCATCTGACCAAACTTCTGCCTGTTCCTTTCTTTCCCTGCATCAGTGCCTCTTGACCTGCCTGGGTTAGCAGCCTCCGAACTTAGACTACTCATAGAGGTCCAGAGTTGAGTAACTCTGCACTAGTGGGTGCTGGGCAAACAATTATTTAGGTTTGTTTGTTCTCTTACATAAATATTCTCCAGTATCTGCTTTCTGCAGTTATTGATTTTATAAGACACTTGTCTTTTTATTCTACAAAGTTTTACAAATGTTAATAGAAGACTGCACCCATCTGTGTGCAAAACATAAAAAGATCAGCATGCTACAGTATCTCTATACGGTGTGTGCCTCGAGGAACAAGTTTCTATATTTCAAAAAAAGATAGCGGTATATCATTAATGATTACATTTCTAATATTCTAAAACTTGCTTTTATGGTTTGTGCACAACAGCACAGAAAAATGTAAGGCTCTGTCCACACTGCATTCAAGCCTAAAGTCGGGCAGCAGGATTTCTTAATGCTGCTCCAAGAGAAGGCTCCAAGGGATGCCATTTTATGGCCATACAGTGGCACATGTGGACCGTGGAATCTGATTGCAAAAAATGGATACTGTGCACTATAGCCTAGTAACTACCATAGCGGCAGACCAGGCGACTGCAATGGACCCAGGGCAGGAGGGGGCCTAGTCTTAATTGGGATCATCTCCTCTTCTACTGGGGGTAAAAACTTGGTCAGGACTCTACCGTCTAAAGGAACAACGTTTAGCAAATTAAAAAGTGGTAAAATGGTCCAAGGGTCATTGAAAAGGGTTTAGACAGAAACCCTTCTGTCCCGTGTGGGGGGCCTGGTTTGATCTTTGCTATGGGGCCCTTACTTCTCTATGTACGCCACTGCCTAGTTGTTAGAAAAAAGTGCACCACCTACTAAATATCAATTATTGGGTGCCTCCGTGTGCCGAAACACCCACAGTACATGAACCAAAAGATAGATAGCACGTACATGAGGCATAACTCACCAACTGCAAAATAATAATAATAATAATAATAATAATAATAATAATAATAATAATAATATCAATCCTTTTTTGAAGCAGATAATATGGAAATGGATCATTTAAAACATCTGAAAACAAAGAAGCAACTCTCAGGAGACATAAAATATTAACGTGTCTCTGTACATACAGTAGCATTACCCCTAAAAAGGTGGAGATTTTGTATGCCAAAAAATAATGGGATTATCAATATAAAATGAATTAAAATATGATCAAAGTTAAATAAAAAAGAAATAAGCACTCTAAATGTGGCATCTAATGCAATGAAAGAAAAGTACAGTGCCCAGTGCTCTATGCATGCCCATATGGAGGGAAACATAATCAGATCACCATGTTAAAAAGCCCCATGCTTACTGTATCTCCACAACTTGTGGCTTCCTCAGAGGCGGTCATAGATTTATTTGCCATGGCCCGCTGTATAAGACAGTGCAGTCTGCTTTGCCTTTCGATACTGTGAAAAATAAAATTGCCAATTGCCTCAGATAGAGGACAAAAAGATAATGTTTTAGTGTCTGTCAGGTAAATGCGTCCCTGATGAACAGTTTGACATATAGGGATAGAGATATGCGAACCACTCAAGATTTGTTTTGGGCCCGGTTTACGAATTTTTGAAAAAGTTTGGTTTGGACCCAAATCAATTCAGGCTGAATGTCAAGTTGCTCCAGTTGCCACAATTGTGTCATAAAAAAGTCGCACATTAAGGTTCGAGGCATCTGTGCACCATTTTGTTTGCCGTCCAAAAAATAGAAAGAACTGGTTTACTCATCCTTATATAGGGATGTTGCAAATGTTAAGCAAACTTCCGCAGCATGCTTTACAGTTACTGTGATTTATCGCACCTATGCTATTTGTGTAGCACGGACGCCATACACTTTGTATTAGCTTAGCCGATGCAAACAGCATAGCGCCACATGGTGAACTACATTAATAGCCTAGTGAACCCTTGGTTTCCTTAAGGCTTGCTTCATCTGTATGATAGTAGTTTTTAATTACGTAGATCTAATCTTAGACCTTTGATTATCTGATCATAGAGCCTTATGGGTAGAAAATCAACTAACATTTGCAGTAAGTTTTGACCAGTATTCACCCATTTTTCTATCCTTGACTTGTCATTTTCCAAATTTGACCAAAAGGTGCTAATTTTATTTCCAATTTGTCCCGTCATTATTGGAGACCTTGTTCAGCACATTTTATTATGTGGACCTGAGGCCTCCTGCATATGAATGTATCCATTTTGTGGTCCACAAATCGCGGATTCTCAAAATACGGATGCAATCCTTGTGCATCCAGCAATTTTCGTAGGATCTCACTGTAAAAAAGCCTATTCTTGTCCACAAAACAGACAAGAATAGGACAGACAAGAAAAATACAGTATAATATTAGACAATAATTCTAGTGGACTGCCTTGCACAAAATAATTTTGTTGTATATGTTGTGCTTATATATAGGCATATAACAACTTAACCATGAGTTTCCAGTTAATGCTGCATTAATAACTTTTAAGTGTATGGACAACTTTGGGGCAGTCTTTTTAGAAGAAGTAGGGAAAGCTCTAGGCTATAGAAGAAAATCGGCATGGTCTCTTGACCACTGTGGGTCAGCTAATTGGATAGAGGCTACTCGAAAATGAGCTGCCTGTTGGTTCCCCTGCAGCAAAGTCCAGTTCTTTGTACAGGGGTTAAAGGGTGCAGACCGGGGAGGAAGCCATTTAGACAACATCTTTAAGCACGTGCGTAGCTATAAGTGGTGCTAAGGTAGCAATCACTACTGGCCCCAGGAGCCTGAGGGGGCCCAAAGACCCTTGTGCTGACTAAGAAAACACCAGTATTATAGAAAGTGCATGCAGGTCAAGTTACACCTGTGGCTGGTGGGAAGGGGTTAGGTCAAGAATTTAACATTTGAGGGCTGCCGTTTCAAGTTTTGCCTCAGACAGTATGAAGGCTATGTGCTTCCCTGACCCTGGCCACAAAGCCACAAAGCACTGAGGGAAGGGTGCCCAAGCTGAACTTTTGTACCAGGGCTCATGAGCCTTTAGCTATGAGCCTGCCTTTAACCCTTTCACGCATTATGACATACCTGTACCTCTGCAGCAGGCCCGCTCCATACATGACGGGTGCTGGCTGTATCATACAGCCGGAACCTGCCTGCACTGTCATTTAACAACTGCACCGCCCCTGTCATTTCTCTGTAGACCAAAATATAAAAAAGTTATGGCTGTCAAAATATGGCAATGCAAATAAAATTTTGATTGTTTTCAAAGGTTTTTATTTTTTAAAAGAAGTAAAAGAAAAACCTATACAAGTTTGGCATCACTGCTTTTGTATTGAACACAGTATACAGATGTCAGGTCATTTTTATTACACAGTGAACGCTGTGATGTCAAAACCCCAAAAACTTGGTGGAATTCTGTTTTGTTTTTTTTTTCAATTTTGCCACGCAAAGAATTTTTTTCCCGTTTTCCAATACGAGATATGGTAAATTGAATGGTGGCAATAAAAAAATATCTTGTCTCGCAAAAAAATACAAAATAAAAAAGCCCTCATATAGCTATGTGAACGGAAAAATAAAACCGTTACGGTTATTGGAGTGTGGGGAGGAAAAATCCAAAATAAAAAATGAAAATAGGTCTCAACCTAAGGCCTCGTTCACATTTCCGTGTCAGTGTTATGTCCATAAAAAAAACGTGTTTCATCCATGAAGCTGTCCGTGAAGGATCCGTGGTTGGAATTGTGAATGAGACCTTAAGGGGTTAAGAGTAGCCCTAAGCCAAATCTGTTCAATTGACAATAGAAGGTACTCCCTGTTATATATTTTGCACTTAGCTTCTCCCTGGTACTCAAATTATCTGGGGAATAACAATCTAACGACTACCTTTTGCAATCCAATATGGTTGGGGGCAACCCCAAGGAGTCAAATACTGGTACAACTGTCCACAGCCTTCCCTATTAAATTATTTGGCAGTTGTAGAAACAGCTGAGCTGTGTGTTTTTATTTCTAGCACCAAGGAAACATATTTGCTTTTGGCAGTTTCCCATTAGAACATTGAAGCTTTCATTCTGTTTGCCAGCAGAATCTCAATAATAAATTGTCTTGTTTAATTAGTAGGTACCGGTGGTGGCGTGCTTTAATCCCCAGCATGAAAGGCCCAGCTGACGTTACCTCCAGCTGGTGAAGTTGTTGTATCATCAAGCACTCTTGCAAGTTATTTTGTAAATGTATGTAGTAATAGCTTCGTCGATCCCCGAAGAGAGACAAAACTTTAAGGCATGTACAAAACAGATCTTTCATGTTTCATTTCTTCATCAGCTTTTAACACCTAGCAGTAAAATCAATTAGCTCGAACAAAAATATATTCAGTGAATCTACCAAATAATGCAAAAGTAACAACTTCACAAAATCACAATGGATCCCCTCCCAAAGTGAGATCGATTTGCCAATAGATTTAAATAAGATAATAATAGATCTTTAAAACCAAGTAGAATATTAGTGTAAGATAAAAACACTATACAATAGTAGATGATAAACCTTTCTAGTTAAATGGTCAATAAAGTTGAGAAAGGAAGGTTAAAATAGGTTATTTCTGATGTGTTTTTATAAACCCCCTCACACACACCCTATTAGAACCTGCGTTTGACCTGTCATATATTTTTCTCTATTCATAAAGAAGAACTCCGCCCACCTATAAATAGCCACAAACCAAAAATGGCTAAACTGTCTCCATTTGTACATGATTTGCCTGATTGTGGATAGGAGGAGTCCAAACTATTTAGAGATGGTTTTTACTTGAGGAGCATCAAGAACTCTTCTTCTGAGGTCCTCAGAAAACTCATTTGTTCATAACATGATACACTTTCACAAATGTGTGTTGTGAGACTTTGATAAATCCCGTTCTTTCAATGAAGCAGGTCGCCCACTTTCACTGGATTGTCATCTCAATGACTGAAAACATCTGACTATAATTTCACCTTCAAATCATCTGCTAAACCTAAATAACCAAGTCTAATATTTTTTACTTATTTGTTTTATTTGGTCATCTTTATCTACTTTAAGGACTTTTGTGAAAATCTGATGTATCTTTAGTTCACATTCATGCAGAAGTAAACTTCTGAAGGATTCACAAACTTTCAAGCACCACTGTGTGGTGTGTGTAGATAGATAGATAGATAGATAAATAGATACAGTATCTTACAAAAGTGAGTCCACCCCTCACATTTTTGTAAATATTTTATTATATCTTTTCATGGGACAACACTGAAGATCTGACACTTTGATACAATGTAAAGTAGTCAGTGTACAGCTTCTATAACGATGTAAATTTGGTGTGCCCTCAAAATAACTCAACACACAGCCATTAATGTCTAAACTGCTGCCAACAAAAGTGAGTACACACCTAAGTGAAAATTGCCAAATTGCGCCCAAATTGTCTATTTCCCCTCCCTAGTGTCATGTGACCATGGTTGACCATGGCGAGGCCTGTTCTGAGGGGAACCAGTCTTGTTAAACTGCTATATGGTCTTGGCCACCGTGCTGCAGCTCAGTTTGAGGGTGTCGTTAATCTTCTTATAAACTGGACCATCTTTATGTAGCGCAACAATTCTTTTTTTCAGATCCTCATTTCTTTACCATGAGGTGCCATGTTGGACTTCCAATGATCACAGTGGCGTAACTACAACTGACCGGGCCCCACAGCAAATTTTAGAATGGACCCCCCCCTCAGCAACTTCTTCGCAGCCCCCAACTCGCGCATCCCCCACTCCTGTGGCTGGTCAAAACTGCTCTCCAGATGAAGCCCAACAGCCGCTCCGTCCGTTTCCTACACGTATATACTATATATAATGTCATTGTAAAATACTGTTGAGAGGACCCTGACAATAAAATCTTTTAGTTCTATTCCTCCTCCTGAGGGGGCGCCTTGTGAGTCTGGGCCCCAAAGCAGCCGCTTCCCCTGCTTCCCCTATAGCTACGCCCCTGAATGATCAGTATGAGAGACTATGAGAGTGATAGCATCAAAATTGACACACCTGCTCCCCATTCAGACCTGAGACCTTGTAACATTAATGAGTCACATGACACCTGGCAGAGAAAATAGATAATTGGGCACAATTTGGCCATTTTCACTTAGGGGTGTACTCACTTTTGTTGCCAGCGGTTTAGACATTAATGGCTGTGTGTTGAGTTATCTTGAGGGAGCACCAAATTTACACTGTTATTCAAGCTGTACACTGACTACTTTAGACAGAAAAAAATGTTACACCCATTAAAAAGACACAAAAGAAAAATTATTCATATGACATTGTCATAAAGAACATAGCAATAACAACAAATGCACAACCTGTAGCCTGAGCAATGCATTGCCTCATCTATATGCTTCAGTAGCTGATACTCTATGAATCACTGACATATTTCAGGATGATATAACTGAATAAATTATGAGTAAAGCGTTATTTAATGTTTCTGTGGAATTCTATTTATTACAGGCAAAATAAACACAAATGTTATGGAAAATGTTACTGTTTATTACTGGCATTTCAAATTGTGTTCTTCTCCATGATCACAGGATTTCTGGGATTTGTCAAATAAAGTTTTACATAATTATTTCTTATGACCTTACAATAAAGCAGGAAAACAGCAGTGCAAAAAATTCAAGGCAGGCAGGGGCGAACTGGGAACTTAAAGTGGTCCTGGAAAAAAAAACAAAAAAAAACTAAAAGTGGTCCTGTGTGGAAATAAGTGCAGAACAAAATACTGTCCTAGCAGAACCAAATACACAGCGCAGCACAAAATACAAGTGTCCCGCTGCAGTATTCAATTCTATCACCACCCTGAGGATGGTAATACAGTTGAATGTAGAAGGTCTCTTTCTTCTACAGGCCAGGTGCATAAGTACCAGATGCTCCTAGCATCAATTAAAATAGTAACAGTTTATAAGGCCGAAAAAAGACATCAGTCCATCCAGTTCGGCCTGTTATCCTGCAAGTTGATCCAGAGGAAGGCAAAAAACCCCTGTGAGGTAGAAGCCAATATTCCTCACTTTAGGGGAAAAAAATTCCTTCCCGACTCCAATCAGGCAATCAGAATAACTTCCTGGATCAACGACCCATCTCTAGTAACTATAACCTGTAATATTATTACACTCCAGAAATACATCCAGGACCCTTTTGAACTCTTTTACTGAACTTACCATCACCACCTCCTCAGGCAGAGAGTTCCATAGTCTTCAGATCGCTATGTACCTGACCGGCGTCCATGAAGAGGGCTTGGGTGGCCCCCTGGGCATTGGCCCACCATGGAAATTTTCCTGTAGGGTCTATCGCAAGTCCATCCCTAAAGGCAGGGTACTAACAAACTAGACCTCGGTCAGGTCCTTCCAGTACAAGAAATTGCAGCACTTCCTACTTACAGAAAAGGAACTGAAATGTTGCAGTACAGGGATGAAGCCTCAAATTCACTTTACGTGTGGAGTGATGTGGTTTCAGTTTACAAATTATTATGTATGTTCCTCAACTTCCTGTACTTCACATCAACTGTTGTTCTTTGCAGCATTGTGATATATGCAAGGGAGTATCATCAGCACCCAATCCTGCCATACATTCTTGTAGGTTTCATACACTGTCGGCATAACATCATCTGAGGCATGTAGATGAGATGATCCATAGATTGCAGGAATGAGCTTGGGCTACCTCTAGCCTGGATAGACGATGAGATACGGTTGGGCGTGAGTCAAACAGGTTCTGTATGGTATCCAGTGGCAAATTTGCCCACAGATGTTACAGTTGGGCTTGTAAATCCTTCACACTCATAGGTTGCTGTCCCAACTTGTCTCAAAATTGTGATATACAGTGGGGAAAAAAAGTATTTAGTCAGCCACCAATTGTGCAGGTTCTCCCACTTAAAAAGTGATATACATGGCCCCATTCATTCTTTCATGTACACGGATCAGTCGTCCTGGTCCCTTTGCAGAGAAACAGCCCCAAAGCATGATGTTGCCACCCCCATGCTTCACAGTAGGTATGGTGTTCTTTGGATGCAACTCAGCATTCACTCTCCTCCAAACACGACGAGTTGTGTTTCTATCAAACAGTTCTACTTTGGTTTCATCTGACCATATGACATTCTCAAAATACTCTTCTGGAACATCCAAATGCTCTCTAGCAAACTTCAGATGGGCCTGGATATGTACTGACTTAAGCAGGGGGACACATCTGGTACAACAGGATCTGAGTCCCTGGCGGCGTAGTGTGTTACTGAGGGTAGCCTTTGTTACGTTGGTCCCAGCTTTCTGCAGGTCATTCACTAGGTCCCCCCGTGTAGTTCTGGGATTTTTGCTCACAGTTTTTGTGATCATTTTGACCCCACGGGGTGAGATCTTGCATGGAGCCCCTGATCGAGGGAGATTATCAGTGGTCTTGTATGTCTTCCATTTTCAAATTATTGCTCCCACAGTTGATTTCTTCACACCAAGCTGCTTGCCTATTGCAGATTAAGTCTTCCCAGCCTGGTGCAGGTCTACAATTTTGTTTCTGGTGTCCTTCGACAGCTCTTTGGTCTTCACCATAGTGGAATTTGGAGTGTGACTGTTTCAGGTGGTGGACAGGTGTCTTTTATACCGATAACAAGTTCAAACAGGTGCCATTACTACAGGTAATGAGTGGAGGACAGAGGAGCCTCTTAAAGAAGAAATTACAGGTCTGTGAGAGCCAGAAATCTTGCTTGTTTGTAGGTGAACAAATACTTATTTTCCACCATAATTTGCAAATAAATTCTTTAAAAATCAGACAATGTGATTTTGTGGATTTGTTTTCTCATTTTGTCTCTCATAGTTGAGGTCTACCTATGATGTCAATTACAAGCCTCTCTCATCTTTTTAAGTGGGAGAACTTCAACAATTGGTGGCTGACTAAATACCTTTTTCCCCACTGTATCTGGTGACCAGGCAGGCTAAGGAGAAGAAACATTCCCAAGGAAACCCTTGCTGTGTGGGGACAAGCATTATCTTGCTGAAAATGCCACTTGGAAGCCCTGCAATGAACAGAAACACACATGGTTGCAGGATGTCCTGCACATATCGCTGAGCTGCTTTTGTCCCTCATATCACTACTAGGGGTTACCAACTGTAGTATGCAATGGCTTCCCATATCATGACACCATGAGTTGGGGCAGTCTGTCACTCCACAGCAAAGGCAGGATTGAAGTACTCACCATTAGGTCTCCATTTTCAACCATCATGGGATGTCAAACAGAACCAAGATTAATCACTAAAGACAATATGGTTCTAGTCAATAGCAGTCTAGATTTATCAATCATGGAGATTACTACAAATGAAGGCAATTGTGGCTGGCTGTGGATGGCAGGACACATAATGGGCGCCTTGACACCAAATTTCCTTCCGCTAATGGTCGGGGGAGAGACAGGGGTGCTTAATTAACCCCTTCCTGACCAGCGCCGTACTAGTACGGCGCTGGCCAGGACTTTAAAGATGGCGCCCGCTCCTGCACCTTCGTGGGCATGATGGCCGCGGGTGACCTGCTTTTCCCACTAGCAGACACCCCCGGCAAATGTCAGTAATGCTGATCGCGGACATTTTACCCCTCAGGTGCTGCGGTCAAGCCTGGTGTGGCGCACGCTGGTGTGGCGATCAGAGGAGCCGGAGCATGCCTGCTTTGGAGTCTATGATATAAGCAATCAAATGATTGCTAGTTATAGTTCCCTATGGGAACTATAAATAAGTGTAAAAAAAATAAATAAAGTTTTAAAAAAATAAAAAAACCTAAAAGTTCAAACTTTCCCGAAAATAAAAAAAAATTATAATAGAAAAATTAAAAAAATACACATTATGGGTATCGTCATGTGCAAAAACGCCCATATTATAAAAATATAAAAAATTATTTCCCATACGGAAAGCAGCGAAACGGAAAAAAGCGTCAAAATGGCCGATTCGCCATTTTTTGTCCCTTTTTAAAAATTATTTAATAAAAAGCGATCA
This sequence comes from Rhinella marina, assembly GCA_900303285.1. Classification (NCBI taxonomy): domain Eukaryota; kingdom Metazoa; phylum Chordata; class Amphibia; order Anura; family Bufonidae; genus Rhinella; species Rhinella marina. Next base: position 2,466 of record ONZH01005815.1, on the reverse strand, counting down.
AAAAGTCATACACACCCCAGAATGGTATCAATAAAAAGTTCAGATCGCCCTTCAAAAAATGAGCCCTGATACAGCTCTGTACACATAAATACCAAAAAGTTATAGGGGTCAAGAAATTAAAAAAAAAATAAAAAAATAAAAAATAAAAATGTCCAACTTTAAAAGGACCTCTATTTGTCTATTTAAAGGACCTCTGGTTAGTAATATTTACCTCCTGACGAAGCCCTGCTGAGGTGAAACGCGCATAGAGGTGTTTAGTGGTCAACTCCCCCCGTACTGTCTTGCACTGCTGAACAACATGGGTAAGCACTGGGAGCAATAGATATTCTTGAGTATGGGCTGTGCTGGGACTTTATGGCATGTTGAGCCCTAATAACATGTACGGCTATCCTATGGTTGGATCTAGGGGTATTGCCATTTTAGTGGTGTTTAGCTCCTGTGCCCACACTTTCTAAAAGGGATATGTGTATGTGCCGATAAGGGGCATGTGTGTTTGAATCTATTATTTGTTATTGAATATCTATATTAAGTATATATCAAGACATATATCCTTTTGTGTTATTAGTGGGGGCTTTATACATATACACCAGTATAGATCGGTGTTATGTGGTGCTTGGGGATGTTGTTTTACTATGTAACTGCTGACCGGCAGCTATACCCTTACTGACATGCCTGCTGTTTTTTGATATGCAGCGGGATAGGTGTAGCTGCGGTCTAGCGATTTTAAGTACAAATTTATTATAGCGCATTCAGTGTGGGGTGGGGTACCTTGGGTTTCACATTGGAGTAGGGATTATTGTCACCCCATTGTTTGGCTATCCCCATAGTCATTGTATGTGATATTTGTCATTACTTACTTGTATTTATTATTAATAAACTTGACATGTTTTAGATATTGTGTTTGGGCATTTTTTTTCCACCAGTTCTGCATGGTGGGATTTTTGGGAGGTTCTGTGGTTGTGTTCTATGCCCTGTGTAAATTTTACAAGGCCCATTTGTGTTGCATTTAAAACATTTTTATCACTATCAAAACGCAACAAAAACTATACATATTAGGTATCGCCGGATTCATACTGACCAATAGAATGAAAGTAACTGGTCAGTTTTAATGCACATTGAACGCTGCAAATAAAAAAAAAAGTAAAATTGCCGGAATTGCATTTTTTTGGCAATTTCACCCAATTTGGAATTTTTTTCCCGCTTCCCACTACATCATATGCAACATTAAATAGTGGCGTTGGAATGTACAACTTGTCCCGCAAAAAACAAGCCCTCATACGGCTATGTGAAAAAAAAAAACAGTTACAGTTATGGCTGTAACAAGGCAGGGAGCACAAAACAAAAACGCAAAACCAAAAAAAACCTCCGGGGTAGAAAGGGTTCAGGTGCCACCTGTGTCTGGATGGTGGACAACAAAACTGTGGGAGCTGCTCTGTTTGTCAGCAAGTGAAATGATCCTCTCAACTGGTAATCTGTCTTGGCCGCCCAAAGCCAGTTCACTATGTATGCATGCCCTCATGTAACCACTGCTCCCCAACACCTCCAAACAGTTAGGTCAGAGCGGCCTAGATGGTGGGAAATTTGTCAAAACAATCAGCCTGCTTCCTTCTGTCAACTGACCAAAATGTCTTTGAGGGCTTCATAGAATTGTGTCTAGCAGTCAAAAATCAGCAGCCACAATTAAGGTGGTTCACTACCCAAAAGTAGCCTTTGACAACCTTTTGATAGGGCATTAGAGGAAGCATTTTTACTCCCACTTGTGGCAAGACCTAGTATTTAATCACACCACTCGTGTAATCATTTATGTAACTGCTTGAGACATGACTGAATGCCGAGTTTTGCAGCAATCCGACATATTTTGTCAATGAGTGTATTTACTCATACAGACATCTTGTTTCAAATTGTATTTTATAGGTTTCGGCAGTGTAGAGGTCAGGGTTTTGTGGATGTTAGTCAAATTCTACCACATGAACCCCTGTATTATGGAGTTTGCTTTGTACAAAGGTTAGCATCATGGTAGAACTGAGAAAGATGGCAGCACAAAACTCTCTAGAATTGATATTGTATGTTGTAATAGTGTGATTTGTCTGGCTTATGGAACTGTGGACCTTCCCCAAACCTAGAAATATAATCCCTACCTCTATTTCAGTAGTAGTTGGGACTAGAAATTTGAAAAGGGAGCATTCTCTTGGAAGCGATGGAGACAGTTTGGCTCATGTTGGTAGACCTTGCCACCAAGGACTGATGATTTCTAAACATCTTATAGCTCTTAAAAGTTAAGATGTTTCTACTTGTAGAATCTTCCTTTCACAATTCAGGGATATGTGCAGCCCTGAGCTCAACCCCACCTCTGACCCTGCCTACTTGCATGGCTCATGGCTAGGCAACGGTGTACAACTAGTCGACAGTCCTTAGCCTAGGTACGTGCTGGGGCTTAACAGGGAGGGGGAACAATGGGAGAAAAAA
>ONZH01005814.1:0-51629 GCA_900303285.1 Rhinella marina | reverse complement strand
GAGAGGCAGTGGGCATTGTGTTTAGAAAGGCTGATGGGCTTCCGTCAGCACTGTGTGTATAGAACCCCATGGCCTTTCATAAAAAATTTGGTTACAAAGCCGCATGACTCCTGAAAAATTGTTATTAGAAAGACGGATGACTTTCCTGAAAAATTGTTATTAGAAAGACGGATGACTTTCCTGAAAAATTGTTATTAGAAAGACGGATGACTTTCCTGAAAAATTGTTATTGGAAAGACGGGTGACTTTCCTGAAAAATTGTTAGTAGAAAGCGCAATGACTTTCCTAAAAAATTGTTGCATATGCAACTCAGATAAAGAGGAGGAGGAAAGCAAGCAATTTAGGAGGTAGCCTGAGGTGGGGATGAGAACTGGGGGGATATCCATGACCTGTTCATCTTGATGAACGTGAGGATGTCGGCGTTGTCGGTGGACAGGCGCGTCCGTTTGTCCGTAATGATACCCCCGGCGGCACTAAAAACCCTTTCAGACAGTACACTTGCAGCAAGGCAGGCAAGCACCTCAAGAGCGTACTGCGCAAGTTCTGGCCACCTGTCCAGCTTGGCCAGCTAGTAATTATATGGCATGGAGTTATCGGTCAGGACGTTGGTCTGGTCCGCGACATACTCCCTCACCATCTTGCGGTACTGTTCCGCCCTGCTCTGCCTGCCCTGTGGCTGTGTCGTACTCTCTTGCTGGGGTTTAAGAAACTTGGCAAAAGCATGGAATAGTGTACCCCTGCCCTTGGCGCCTACACTGACTTTCCCCCTCCTGTCCTCTCCAACTTCGGCCACTGCAGTCCGCCCCCTGTTGCTCGACTGGTCTGGAAAGGCCTGTAGCAGTTTCTGAACCAGGGCCTTGTGGTAGAAAGTGACTCGGGTATTAGTTGGGCAAAGTTGTCCTTGTAGCGTGGGTCAAGGAGGGTGTACACCCAATAGTCATTGGTGGACAGTATCCTCTTGACCCGGGGATCACCACAAAGACAGACAAGCATAAATTGTGCCATGTGCCCTACTGTGCCAACACGCAAGCCTTCAGTCTCCTCACTTAGCGGACTCTCCATCTCCTCCCCCCCCTTCCTCCGACCCCAATTCATCCTCCTCAGCCCATACCCGCTCAACAGGTAGCATGGAATCACCCCCTGATGCATGGTGCCCAAGAGTTTCTTCCTCCTCCTCAGCCACCTCCTCCTCCTCAGTTCCGCGCTGCGAAACTGACAACAGGATGCTCTCAATGTCACTGTCTTCCCCCACCTCCTGTGACACTGCTGAATCCTCAGATCTTAGGTTCCTCAAGGAGTTCTGGATGAGGCACAACAGAGGGATGGTGACACTGATGATGTGTGCATCACCACTAACCATCTCTGTTGCCTCCTCAAAGGGACCTAAGACCTGGCAGATGCCAGCCATCCACGTCCACTCCTCAGCACAGACATGAGGAAGCTGACTGACTACCACCTCGGGGGATCAGCTGGCAGTCTACAACTGCCCTGTGTTGTTGGTACACCCTGGCTAGCATGTGTAACGTCGAATTCCAACGCGTGGGAACGTCACACAGCAGCCGGTGAACAGGGAGTTGTAGCCGCCCTTGCACAGTCCTGAGGGTCGCAGCATCGGTGGTGGACTTGCGAAAATGGGCGCATATGCGCCGCACCTTGGTGAGCAACTCACTCAACTGCGGGTAGGTCTTGAGGAAACGCTGGACCACCAAGTTGAGCACGTGGGCCATGCAGGGCACGTGAGTCAGCCCACCAAGATGTAGAGCCGCCACCAGGTTACGCCCATTATCGCAGACCACCATTCCTGGCTGAAGGTTCAGCGGCGCCAACCACGCATTGGTCTGCCCCCTGATGCCCTGTAAGAGCTCTTCAGCCATGTGCCTCTTATCCCCCAGGCTCAGCAGTTTCAGACTGCCTGCTGCCGCTTCCCTACCACAGTGCTGAAACTGCTGGCCATCGAGGAAGCGAGACTTGACGATTATGGCATCACTGCCACTTTGGAGGAGGAGGAGGTGGTGGAGGAGGAGGTGGAGGCATAATGTGCCGGAGACACACAGACGGAACTATGTCCCGCAATTCGTGGTGTGGGTAGCACATGTGCAGCCCCACAATCGGTCTCTGCCCCAGCCTCCACCAGATTGACCCAATGTGCCGTGAGGGAGATGTAATGTCCCTGGCCACCGGTACTCGTCCACGTATCTGTGGTCATGTGGACTTTACCACAAACCGCGTTTTTGAGAGCGTGGGCGATGTTCTCAGACACATGCCGGTGCAGGGCGGGGACGGCACATCGGGCAAAATAGTGTCGGCTGGGGACAGAGTAACGGGGGGCTGCCGCCTCCATAAGGTTGCGGAAGGATTCTGTAACCACAATCCTGTACGGCAACATTTCCAAACTAATCAGCTTGGCAATTTGCACATTTAGAGCTTGCGCATGGGGGTGGGTGGCTGCGTACTTGCGCTTGCGTTCAAATGTCTGCGGTAGAGACAGTTGAACGCTGCACTGGGACACATGAGTGGAGGAGAGGGAGGGAGATGGAGCTGAAGGGGTCCTTTCGGGGCTGGAGGCTGCAACGTCCTGGCTTGGACGAGACACAGTTGCTGGACTAACTGTGTCAACGTCACCACCAGCTGACAGAAGTGCAAACCATTTGGTGGGGTGTTTTCGCTCCAAATGTTTGCGCAGGCTACTAGTGGTCAGGTTGTTGCGTTTTGAACCCCTGCTCATTGACGTGTGGCACAGCTTGCACACCGCCAAACGAGGATTGGCCTCATCATCCTTAAAGTACTCCCAAACTAAGGAGTGGCGCATAGTACGGGCTTGAGCGTGACCTGTAGGAGCACTTGGTGAAGTACTGACTCGGCCCCGGCTTCTCCCTCGTCGCTGCCCTCTGGCTCTCTCAACAGCTTGTGGAGCTGATGTCGCCTCACAGTCTGAACCACTGCCTCCAGTTGCCTCATCCACCCAAGTAGGATCTGTCCCCTCATCATCCCCCAGGTCTTCCTCAGACTCCACAGTGACATCCCTGACAACTACCTCCGACAACAGTGTCTCGTCGTCATCTTCCACCACCTCCTCAGACGCCACTGCTAACTCCCCACTCTCATAACCCGGAGACAGCAAAAGGTCCTGAGAATCAGGGCATAGCAGCTCGTCCGCTGGCACATCAGGGAAGTGGTGGCTGAAGAGTTCCATGGATAAATCTTGTCCATGGGACATACCCCTAGAGGGTTCTGGCTGGGGAGAAGGAGGGCGAGTTGGAGGACAGACACCCTGGGTCAGAGAAGTCGACTGGCTGGATGAGGGGGCAGACGAAACTTGGCTGGACATGCTCTCTGCAATCCACTGAACCACCTCCTGTTGTTGTTTGGGGTCTGTCAGAGTTGCAGGACGCTTCCCTACCAACTTCTGGAGTCGACCATGCACCCTGACCTTACGTGTTTCCACTGTACCCACAGCAGCCGGGACTGAGTCACCACGCACACCACGGTCATCACCGCTGACCACAGCACCACCACGATTCCCACCTCTCCCTCCACGACCACCTCTTCCACCTCTCCCAGCTCTTCCCCCTCTCCCCCTGACTCTGGGGTTCTCCATGTGCACAGTAGCAGTATTATATTATTCTAAATACAGTATCTATACGCTGTTAGGTATATGGCACCCTGATGAGATGTACCGTCTATGAAAGCTCACTCAGAATAAACGCACTATATAGAAAGATATTTTGCTGCAATTCTTTTCAGACCTATTCCAAAAAAAAAATTATGGGCACTTTGCGCAACTTAAACGCAAAACCACAGAGCAATATGGTATCTATACGCTGTTCGGTATATGGCACCCTGATGAGATGTATTCCGTATTCACAGCACCGTCTATGACAGCTGAGCTCACTCAGATTAAATGCACTATATAGTTAAATATGCTGGTGCAATTCTTTTCAGACCTATCCCCAAAAAAAAAATATGCGCACTTTGCACAACTTAAACGCAAAACCACAGAGCAATACGGTATCTATACGCTGTTCGGTATATGGCACCCTGATGAGATGTACCGTCTATGACAGCTGAGCTCACTCAGAATAAAAGCACTATATAGAAAGATATTTTGCTGCAATTCTTTTCAGACCTATCCTATCATGCACAGGAATATATCTGTTTAAGATATGTATAGTTTGTGCCTGTGTACCAGCTCTGCACACAAAGGCTGACAGCATACACTGTAGTTTCCTTCAGAGAATCAATTGCTTTTTAACAGACTGTTGTGGCTTTCTTTTCCTACACAGAATACAGGCTAATAGTATATACTGTTTTTCAGAGTAAAGATAGTCTTTAAAAAGACTTTTCTTGCTTCCTAACTCCTAAGTTCTAACTGCCTGCTGCACACACTACACGAGCTAACTCTCCTATGTCTTGTCTGGTCCCCTTCCCAATGCAGAATGAGGCTGAGGCTGCAGATCCTAGACTCCCTACCATAGGTCAATTTCGGTCACATGTCACTGCCAGCCAATCAGTGCTGGGGAGACATAGGGGCTGTTACATCACAGCAGGCGTTCCCACAGGCTTACCTTTGCTGCTGATTGGCTGAAAAAAATGGGCATTTCACGCGGGCAGTGACGCACGGATAGTCACGAGTCCGCGCTGCCTCGTGATGCCGAGCCGAGCCAAAGCGGGCAATATTCGAGTGAATCCCGAATCTTGCCGCTTCGGCTCGCTCATCACTATTAACTATACAAAGTGATAGAGAGACACACCTCCCAGCAGTAGGATAGGGCATACTAGGAGCATTAGAGACAGAACAGGCTCACACACCTTATATCATCCAAGCAGAAGCTCAAGATTCAGAAGGCAGTGGCAGAGAATAAAAAACCCTGGACTGAATGTCTCCCTATTGCACCCTGCAACAGGAACTGATATATATATATATATATATATATATATATATATATATATATATATATATATGTCACAGAGTACAGTGATCCCTCAATATACATTGGCCACAGGATACAATATTTTCAACATACAGTGGTCTTTTCTGACCCATTGTAAGTTGAAACTAGACTCAACATACAATGTCTCAGACTCAGATCCAACCCGTCAAGGCCTATTCCCTGGTAAAATATCTGCATTAGTTATTAGTTAGCAGTTATTCCTGACTGTTATATGGAAGGACTTGTTTTATCCCTTAGTTATCTGCTTATTCTTCTTAAAATCTTAATTTTCTTTTATCTTGGATGACATTTTGGGGCTTTGGAACCAATTACTCAACTTACAATGGTTTCAACATACAATGGTCGTCCTGGAACCAATTGATATTGTAACTTGAGGACTACTGTAGATGTTTCTTTTCCAGATCCTTATTCTTTACCCCAGCCCCATTACCCGAAGTATTTTGTGTGTGTATTAGTGTCTATGTATTGACCCTCACAGCACTCATCAGCCTTGCTATGTATTCTGTGTTTTGTGTATTTTAATGGGGACATTTCTTGTTATCGTCTGTTGTTATTTTTGTAAGTTCTATAAAATGTGTTTTGTGTATTACCAACAAAATCATCTCACCTAATCATGTCCATGTGTTTTCCTCGAGGCCCATAAATAATTACAACGAAACAGGTCTGAAAGGTCTACAGCTCACTCAACCTATGCACAAGCCAATCATCCTCACTCCCTTCACCCAGAACAACAACAGAAGATGCCCTGTGTGTGACGGATGGAACCTAAACATTCTAGATATTGTGTCTATTGCAGAAGCCCCTCGTTATCATCACCCAGTTAATGGTAGGGAGAATAAGGGATAACTAGGGCAGGGCAAGGTTGCAGAGGTTCCAGAGTCCCACCATCAGGGACTGCTGGGATCATAGGGGTAGAATATCACAGATGAAGGGACAGGATAAGGGACAGATAGAATGTCTTAAGAGTTTGTAAAACATAGGGGGGAATTGTTAAAGTAACCGACTCCATCTTGTCACAGTTGTTAATGTAACAGACTCCATCTCGTCTCTAAGCAAACTTTTCCAAACTGCTTAAGGACATTCCAGTAAAGGTGTGGGAGGGGAGGTGGTCGACAAGACTTGTTTAGGTTGCCATGGGCTAAGACAACACATTCCACCATAACCTGCTTGATCTGTCCTGACATGAGGCTATCATGCCCTGTTATCTATAATTTGATTGGTCAGTGTCCTATACCATAAATCTTTGATTGGCTTTGTGTTTGTGTCTTTGTGTATAAATAAACACTGAGGAAGGGGAAACCCGGATTCTATTGTACACCAACTCTGTGTGTGCTTGATGTCCCCCGGCCGATGAATCGCTTGAACCTTGACAACTTCATTTTTAGTAGAGGAGGCTACTCTAACATGTCTATTAACTATCCCTGTATGGCACTGACCGCTATATAGATAATATCACTTCATTGTTGATGTTCCCATAGGATTTGCCATAAATAGCCCACCGTCCACTATCACTTCTAATTGTTTTTCAATCCTGTACTAGCGCTGAGCCAATCACATGACGGGCGGCTTATTTTAGCTTCCCGTTGTCATGGCGATGCGTGAATACAGCATTGACCTCATTTGAATAACACATGCTCGGGGAGGTTCCCTATTAAGAAGCGCTACCATTGTATAACCTGTTAGTATCCTGCACGGCCGCTTCAACTTCCGGTAACCCGTGCATGCGCGGAAGAAAGAAGGAGACGCTACACGTGCAAGGCATTCTTTCATGGTACCCGACCCCACTACCAGCCGAGCCGGTCACTGTAAGTAATACTCACTCACATCAATATGTCACAATGTTTACGTACACAGTTGTTTGTATTATTGTATTATTGTGTCAGGGCAATTAGGATCATTGCACCACAGGTGGAAGGACTAATTAATATGTTGTCACGCCCACATAGGACTCTATAAATGTTATTAGGATATACCTACTGACTAGCTTGAGAAAGGCTCTTCTGAGCCGAAACATCGCTATGCTGCACTTTGCTTTGTTAATAAAAAAAAAACAATTTTGTTGCAAACCTCTTGGAGTGCTGCGGATCTCTGCATTTATTCTTCATGCGTTATTTACAAGTTTCTGACCACTTATAAAATGTGTTCAAAGTGCTGCCCATTGTGTTGAATTGTCAATGCAACCCTCTTCTCCCACTCTTCACACATGGATAGCAAATGATAGGAGAAGAAATGCTAACACAGGCTTCCAGTATCCGTAGTTTCAGGTGCTGCACATCTCGTATCTTCACAGCATAGAAAATTGCCTTCAGATGACCCCAAAGATAAAAGTCTAAGAGGGTCAGATCGGGAGACATTGGGGGCCATTGAACTGGCCCACGACGACCAATCCACTTTCCAGTAAACTGTTCATCTAGGAATGATCAGACCTGACACCTATAATGTGGTGGTGCACCATCTTGCTGGAAAAACTCAGGGAACGTGCCAGCTTCAGTGCATATAGAGGGAAACACATCATCATGTAGCAGTTGAATGGCCCCCAAGGTCTCCCGATCTGACCCCCTTAGACTTTTATCTTTGGGGTCATCTGAAGGCAATTGTCTATGCTGTGAATATACGAGAAGTGCAGCACCTGAAACTATGGATACTGGAAGCCTGTGCTAGCATTTCTTCTGCTATCAGTTGCTATCCGTCTGTGAAGAGGGTTTCATTGACAATCCAACACAATGGGCAGCACTTTGAGCACATTTTATAAGTGGTCAGAAACTTGTAAGTAACTCATGAAAGAATAAAGTTACGTTAAAACCAATTTTGCACACCATTGTTTTTCTTGTGAAATTCTCAATAAGTTTGATGTGTCACATGACCCTCTTCCCATTGAAAAAACTAAAGTTGGATCCAAAATGTCCGACTTCAAAATGGATACCATGGTCACCACCCATCTTGAAAAGTTTCCCCCCTCCCATATACTAATGTGCCACAAACAGGAAGTTAATATCACCAACCATTCCCATTTTATTTAGGTGTATCCATATAAATGGCCCACCCTGTAGATGTTCTCTTTTCTCCATTCAGATCAGATCGCTTTGATGACTTCCACGTCTCATCTCTGAAGACTTTACAACACAGACATTTTAGGTTCTTCACTTTTCCATCATCTTCCCCCTCATGGTGCCTCAACATTGTCATCCTGCTGCTACCCCCAATACTGTGCCCGCTGTGCTCCTCAATGCCCGCCAATACTATACTGCAAAATAATAGTGCCATACATAGTGCCCCCCTGTAGAAATAAGGCCCCCTATATTGCCCCCAGTGGTAACAAAGCCCCTTTATAAGATAGCTCTTTAGAGCTCCCATTAGTAATAAGGCCAATTTATAAGTCATCCCTTTAGAGCCCACAGTAGTAATAAAGCCCTCTATAGGGCCCCCAGTAGTATATCCAAGTATTTATAATGCCCCTGCAGTAGCCCTACTATTTATAAAGCCCTGCTGCAGTGCCCCCAGTACTATAATGCCCCCTGTAGTGCCAGTATGTATAATGCGTCCCCTGTAGTGTAGTATGCACAATGCCCCCCTGTTGCGCGCCCAGTATTATAATTCCCCCTGCAGTGCCCCAACCTGCATTATAATGTCTTCTGTAGTGCTCCAGTCTGTATTATAATGCTCCCTCCCCCCATAATGGTCTTGAATGTTTTATAATGCTCCCGCATGTAGTGCCAGTATGTATAATCTCTCCCCTGCAGTATAATGCCTGTAGTGGTAGTAGAATATATAATGCTCTCCCCCCTGTAGTGCCTGGTGTCCCCAGTGAAACCAACATATCTATACACCATATTCCAAATTATTATGCAAATTGGATTTAAGTGTCAAAGATTACATTTTTTGTTTTTCAATGAAACTCATTGATGGTATTGTGTCTCAGGGCTCTTTGGATCACTGAAATCAATCTCAGATACCTGTGATAATTAGTTTGCCAGGTGAGTCCAATTAAAGGAAAATTGGATGTTCCACAATATTAAGAAGGCCACTGTTTTCAAGTAAAATGGGAAAGAAAAAGGATCTCTCTGCTGCCAAAAAGCATCAAATAGTGCAATGCCTTGGACAAGGGATGAAAACATTAGATATTTCACAAAAACTTAAGCGTGATCATCGTACTGTGAAGAGATTTGTGGCTGATTCAGAGCACAGACGTGTTCGTGCTGATAAAGGCAGAATGAGGAAGTTTTCTGCCAGGCAAGTTCATCGGATTAAGAGAGCAGCAGCTAAAAAGCCATTACAAACCAGCAAACAGATATTTGAAGCTGCTGGTGCCTCTGGAATTCCTCGAACCTCAAGGTGTAGGATCCTTCAAAGGCTTGCTGTGGTGCATAAACCTACTATTCGGCCACCCCTAACCAGTGCTCGCAACCAGAAACGGTGGCAGTGGGCCCAAACATACATGAAGACTAATTTTCAAACAGTCTTGTTTACTGATGAGTGTCATGCAACCCTGGATGGTCCAGATGGATGGAGTAGTGGATGGCCACCATGTCCCAACAAGGCTGCAACGTCAGCAAGGAGGTGGAGGAGTCATGTTTTGGGCCGGAATCATGGGGAGAGAGCTGGTAGGCCCCTTTAGGGTTCCTGAAGGTGTGAAAATGACCTCTGCAAAGTATATAGAGTTTCTGACAGACAACTTTCTTTCATGGTACAAAAAGCAGAAACGTGCCTTCAGGAGCAAAATCCTCTTCATGCATGACAATGCACCATCTCATGCTGCAAAGAATACCTCTGTGTCATTGGCTGCTATGGGCATAAAAGGAGATAAACTCATGGTGTGGCCACCATCTTCCGCTGACCCCAACCCTATAGAGAACCTTTGGAGTATCATCAAGCAAAAGATCTATGAGGGAGGGAGGCAGTTCAAGTCAAAACAGCAGCTCTGGGAGGCTATTCTGACATCATGCAAAGAAATTCAAGCAGAAACTCTCCAAAAACTCACAAGTTCAATGGATGCAAGAATTGTGAAGGTGATATCAAAGAAGGGTTCCTATGTTCAGTGGCCTAGCTATAGGGGTCGCAGCGGTCGAAGTTGCGACCGGGCCCCTAAGCTAGGGGGGCCCTGAGGGCCCCCCTTGCCACTTGCAGGGCTGCACCGCCAATTAGGCAAGGTGCAGCGTGACCCTGCGCAAAGTTGGGGGCGGCGGCGGGGCAGAGGGAGATGAGCGCTTCCATTGTGGAAGCGCTCATCTCCATAGTCATCTGTATCGCCGTCCTCAGGACGGCGATACAGATGCCTATACTGCGGGGCAGGGGAGGGAGAGGCGTCTCCCCTGCCCGTTCCTCTGATAGGCTGCAGGCACTAGGCCTGCAGCCTATCAGAGGCCGGCTCAGGCGGCGCGATGACGATGATTGCACAGCCTGAGCCGTACAGCACGGGACACATCGCTGTCAGCTCCATGGAGGTAAGTATTAGTGGGTTTTTTTTATTGTTGCAATCACGGACCGGAGCTCTATTGGGGGCACTAGGGGCATTTTTACTGTCACTGGGGGCATTTATTTCTGGCACTGGAGGCATTTTTACTGGCACATGGGGGCACTGGGGGCATTTTACTGGCACATGGGGGCATTTGTTACTGGCACTGGGGGCATTTGCATTTGTTACTGGCACATGGGGGCATTTCTTACTGGCACATGGGGCACTGGGGGCATTTGATACTGGCACATGGGGGCACTGGGGGCATTTCTTACTGGCACTTGGGGCATTTTACTGGCACATGGGGGCATTTTTACTGGCACTGGGGGCATTTTTTCCTGGCACATGGGAGCACTGGGGGCATTTTTACTGGCACATGGGGACACTGGGGCATTTGTTACTTGCACATGGGGGCACTGGGGGCATTTCTTACTGGCACTTGGGGGCATTTCTTAATGGCACGGGAGCACTGGGGGCATTTTTTACTGGCACATGAGGGCATTTTACTGGCACTGGGGGGCATTTTTTACTGGCACATGGGGGCACTGGGGCATTTTTACTGGCACATGGGGACACTGAGGGCATTTGTTACTGGCACATGGGGGCACTGGGGGCATTTCTTACTGGCACTTGGGGCATTTCTTAATGGCACGGGAGCACTGGGGGCATTTTTACTGGCACTGGGGGCATTTTTACTGGCTCTAGGGGCATTTCTTACGGGCACATGGGGGCACTGGGGGAATTTTAATGGCACATGGGGGCACTGGGGCATTTGTTACTGGTACATGGGGGCATTTCTTACTGGCACATAATTTGGGGGGCATTTCTTGCTGGCACATAATTTGGGGGGCATATATGGGGGTGGGACACTTTTTACTGGCACATGATTTTGGGGGGAATCAATGGGGGAACTTTTGTTGCATTATTGGGGCGTTTCTTACTGGCACATAATTTGGGGGCATCTATGGGTGGGAGCACTTCTTACTGGCACATTATTGGGGTGAAATTTCGGGGGCACTTCGTACTGGCACATTATTGGGGGGCACTATGGGGGCACTTCTTACTGGCAAATTTTTGAGGCACTTCTTACTGGCACATTGGAAGCATTATTACTTCTGGAGCACAGTGGGGACATTAGTACTGTTGGGGGCACTATTACTAACAAGTGCACTCTGGCAGAGAATTATTAGTTGGGACTTTGGGGGGCACTATTACTGTGGGGGGCACCCTGGCACAGTATCAACATAGCACAGTTATTTCTGGGGGGCGTTATGTTTAAACTATTACTGGGCGCACTATTACGGGACACTATTTGCTGGGCGCAGTTATTTTTTTTTTATTTATTTATTTATTTATTTATTTTTTCTAATAATAACAAACAAATGTCAAACAAAGACAGGAGGGGTTCTTATATAACAGCTTTACCCACCCTACAAAGTAACTCCCAATACCAAAGAATTCAAGAGTCTTCCAGAGGAATCCCCACTCCACCCTATCAAAGGCCTTAGCGGCATCTATCGACAGGATGGAGCGGGGACCCCCCCCTTCAATCTGCATGTTGAGAAGGACCCTCTCGATAGCATCCTGAGTGGAGCGCCCAGGCACAAAACCACTCTGGTCCTCATTAATCATCTCCCCAATCACTCCCGCCAACCTGGTGGCCAAAACCTTGGCCACCAGCTTGGCGTCGACATTGATCAGAGAGATCGGCCTGTGCGCCTCCACCTCGAGAGGATCCTTATTCTTCTTTGGGATTAAGACCACCAATGTCTCACCCATTGAGGCAGGAAGGGAGCCGTCCTTCCAAGATTCATTAATTAGTTCGAACAGTACTGGAAGGAGCACATCTCCGTAAATCATATAGACCCCCAACGGAATTCCGTCCGGTCCCGGCGCAGATGAATTAGGGCTATCCTTGACTGCCCTCTGCAATTCATCCAGACGTATACTTTCATTCAACTTACCCAACCTTTCGGATGAAACTACAGGAGGAGTCAAGGACCCAAAAAATTCATCGATAGATGTACCATTTCCAGCCTTCTCCGAACTATAAATTTCCGTAAAATGTTGACAGAAAACCTTTTCAATCTTTTTTGGATCTCTAACTATATGTCCTAGTTTGTCGGTTATTGCCAATATATTCTTTTTCTCCCCCTGTGCTCTAAGTACATTCGCTAATAATTTATTTGGACGACCCCCTTCTATATGAATATTTTGCCTCCTAAATGCTCTAACATGCTCCGCTTTTTCTATCATCATCTGAGAATATACTTCTTGCATTTCTCGTAATTCCTTCAGACTTTTCTCTACTAGGTCCCGCCCTAATTTATCCTCGCAATGATAAACTTTCCTTTTTACTTCTTCTTCCCTCTTTCTTAATTTCCTCTTATAGTTAGTGATTTCCTTACAATAAATGCCCCTTAAAAAAGGCTTTCAGTGTATCCCAAATTATTTGAATAGAGGCAGATCCTCTATTTGTTTCTATAAATTCCAGTAAAAGATTCCGGATTTCAGCTTTATCTCCTATAACTTCCACCCAATGAGGATTTATCCGGTAAGGCCTAGATCCTTGAAACCCCGGGTATTCTGTTATCAAATTAATGCTCAAAGGTCCATGGTCTGAAAGAACCTTAGTTTCGAAGTTTATTTTCCCCAAAAACGGTATGAGCTCCCTATTACATAAGCATAAATCAATACGAGAACAAGCTAAATATGTGGCACTAAAACAGGAATAGACTCTTCTACCAGGATTTCTTTCCCTCCATGGATCTAACCATCCCATCTCATTCACAAACCTAGCCAGAGGGGTATTAATCCCAGGTACCTTATCTGTGGAACTTATTCTATTTCTGGGTTAAGGGTACAAGTCCCCGGCTATAAGGCATTGAAGGTGTTCCAATGTTTGCATAAATTCTACCAACCTTATTAATACTTCAAGGGAGAAGGGGGGGGGGGACATAGAGGAAAGCCATTATCATTTCCACTCCTTCAAATTTGCCATGTAAATATACAAAGCGTCCCCTGTCATCTATCCAATATTTATAGATCTCATGTGTAATACTATTGTGTATAAGAACTGAAACCCCAGAGGAGTATGTAGATAACACAGAATGAAGTTGCGTACTTGCCCAAGATTTGTTTATGGTATGTATAGATGATTTGTCCAGATGACTTTCAAGAATACAGACTACCGCCGGGAGGTGTTTTTTAATTATATCAAATACGGCTATCCTCTTAGTCCCCTCCCCCAACCCCCGCACATTCCAGGTCACTATTCTCATTATCTAATAAAAAAATTTTAAAAAAACATGTCCTCCCTTCTCTGCGTGCCTCTCAGCCCCTCCCTCATCCCTCCCATCCAACCACTAGCCGACAAGAAAGGGAAAACGAAACCACTGTTTCCACCCAGTCCGTTGGCTTCTGTCCACACACGTTACACTAGTACTGCATCGAATTCTCCTCCGCCCCCCACCCAACGCTCCCATTATACGATTAAATCCCATAATTAATGTCCCTTGCTTTCCAGCCATTCTGAGGCTTCCTGGGATGATGCAAAGAAAAAAAATACTATCTTTAAAAACCACCCTCAGTCTTGAGGGAAATAGTAGTGAGTATGAAATCTGGGCCTCTCTGAGACGCCTCTTAATCTCTGTAAAAGTCGCTCGCCTCTTTTGCGTGGCTCTGGCATAGTCGGGAAACATTGCAATTTTCTGTCCATTGATCTGAAGATCTGGATTTTCCCTCATCTTCCTAAGGATAAAGTCTCTATCTCTAGAAGAAAGGATTTTTATCAAAAATACACGAGGAGGTGCACCAGGAGGTGGCTTCTTTGATGGTACACGATGTGCTTTCTCTACTCCAAATTGGGTATTTTCTTTCAAGCCTTGTGTCTCCTGTATTAACCAGTCCTGTATGAACTTGGCCGAATCTGAGCCCTCACTACCTTCAGGCATACCCATAATTCTGATGTTAGCCCGTCTCGACCGATCTTCTAGATCTACTACTTTTCCAGTGAGCTCGATGTTTTCCTCTTTGATATACTTTATGTTCATTTTTAACTCCTCCACCTCCTTGGTTAAAGCTGGGATAGATGCCTCTAATGCCCTCACCCTCTCCCGGGTCTTATTAGAATCATCTCTGATTTCTATAATATAAGCTTTAAGATATCCTATTTGTTGTGAGGTCTCAGATATAGCCTTATTGCAATTTTGAACCTCCTTAAGAATAGTGTCCAATATTGAAGCATGATTCTCCTCCATTACCTGCATTCCACCTCCTCCTTCCTCCTGTAGTGCAGAGTATCTAGAGCTAGTTGATATGTCTAATTCTTTTGCTTGACATTGAGGTTTCTGTGCACGGGTTTTGATATTATCTGCAGGAGATTTTAAGTACTTATCCATCTTGTGTATCTGTTTGCTTTCCGGGGGGTGAGCTGTTCCTCCTGATTTACGGGACTGCTTTGACCCTTTATTAGACATCCTTATCCCTGTGGCCTCACTCTTCAAGAAAATTCCACTCAAGCAGGGGCAGGTTTACACTTAAGATTCCTAAAAAAGAAAGCATTGTAGTAGATGTCCCCCTGCTTCTTTTCAGAATCACAAAGGACATTCACTGATGTCAGCGTTCTGGCATATCATAATTCCCCCGGTCTCTACCAGGAATTCCTGTACGCTTCCTCGGTTCTGACTGCACACAAGCTGGAAAAACAAGAGTACCCGTCGTTTCATTAGTCATTTCATTAATCAAATTGGAGAAGAGTTACTATTTTAAATTTTCATCAGTATTTTCATCAATATTTTCTTAATATATTCCGCTTGAGGCAGAGCCATTTTCAACTCCAAGTAATGCAGGTTCTAGTCCCCATATGTAGTTTTAACATGAGGGCCCAGACAACCTATATATAAAACAACTTAAAAATAAGAACCAAAGAAAGAAAAGGTTCCATGCAAACAGATACCCCTAAAGCCGGTTACTTCCGAGAGCCCCGATCACCGGCCGCCATCACTACTCACGGAGGGTTTTGCTCACGGCAGCCCAGTCCACATGTCCACACATCCACTCACCCCCGCTGTCCTGCTTAGCCAAAAGAGACGACCTTTCTTTGCTAGCCCTCTCCAGGCCGCGGTTCTCGTCTCCACACGCGCCGCTCCACCCTGCGTCCCATGTGACCAGCCGCGGGAGAAGGGAGGCCCGGCCCACAGATCTTCCGGCCGGCGGGAGCACCGCCTCCAGCAAGCCGGGCCTCCCATGATCCGCGCTCCACCATACGTCACCCGACTCACCAATCTTCCACCCCATTCTGTGGCTCAGACCAGGGTCCCCGGCATCCCACAGCCGACAGAAGAGGTCCATTCCTGGGTAAGCAAGGGAAAAGTTCCGGGCTGCAGCTGGAAGCAGAAGGGGAGGAGGAGGAGGGGATACGAGCAGCAGGAGCGCACAGCCTACGTCATGCCGTCACGTGCTTCAATCCCTGAAAATGACCCCGG
The DNA here is from genome assembly GCA_900303285.1 of Rhinella marina. Classification (NCBI taxonomy): domain Eukaryota; kingdom Metazoa; phylum Chordata; class Amphibia; order Anura; family Bufonidae; genus Rhinella; species Rhinella marina. The sequence continues at coordinate 35,739 of ONZH01005814.1, read as the reverse complement.
GCGCAGTTATTTTAGGACATTGTGTGCCAATAGTTAATAATAATAATAATTATTGAAGGGCGCTTTCTGTGTGGTACTAGTGGCACAGTACTGGGGGTGGTAGGATGATTTTTCCAGAAGACAGGAGGATGATGGAAAAGTAGTAAACTAAAATTTTTTTCTATCAAACTGCAGAGATGAGAAATGGCTGAAAAATGGCGTCTGGTCTGAAAGGAGAAGATGAGGAAAGAGAAGATCTAAATCAGAGGAGACGTCACTGGATGTAAGAGGTATGGGGCGCTGTATTAGGCTACATTCACACCAACGTTGTGTTTTGCAGTCTGCAAATTGCGGATCCGCAAAAAAAGGATGATGTTCCGTATGGCATCCGTTTTTTTTTGCAGATCCACTGTAAGAATGCCTATCCTTGTCCGCAAAACAGACAAAAATAGGAATGGACATACAGATGCGGACAGCACATAGTGTTCATTTAAGTCAATGGGTCTGCATCTGAGCCGCAAATATATTTGTGTGAATGTAGCCTTACCCTGTATGTTCTGTAGTAATATACGTAATGTTAGGAGGGAAAAGGTTAGGGTGAGAATTTGGCATGGGGGGGGTTCAATTTTTGACTTGGCCGACAGAAAAGCTAGGTGCACCAGGGCCCATGAGCCTTTAGCTACGCCCCTGCCGATGTTAACATGTAACTTTTTTTTTTTTAATTTTTGGATGAAGAATCAACAACAAGTGGGTCACAATTGTGAAGTGGAACGAAGTTTATTGGATCATTTAAACTTTTTTGTAATAATAAAACTGAAAAGTGGGGCGTGCAAAATTATTCAGCCCCCTTGCATTAACACTTTGTTGCGCCACCTTTTGCTGTGATTACAGCTGCAAGTCGCTTGGGGTAGGTCTCTATCAGTTTTGCACATCTAGAGACTGAAATTCTTGCCCATTCTTCCTTGCAAAATAGCTTGAGCTCTTTGAGGTTGGATGGAGAGCGTTTGTGAACAGCAGTTTTCAGCTCTTTCCACATATTCTCAATTGGATTCAGGTCTGGACTTTGACTTGGCTATTCTAAGACCTGGATACGTTTATTTTTTATCCATTCCATTGTAGATTTTACTTTATGTTTGGGATCATTGTCTTGTTGGAAGATAAATCTCCGTCCTAGTCTCAGGTCTTTTGCAGACTCCAACAGGTTTTCATCCAGAATGGTCCTGTATTTGGCTCCATCCATCTTCCCATCAATTTTAACCATCTTCCCTGTCCCTGCTGACGAAAAGCAGGCCCAAACCATGATGCTGCCACCACCATGTTTGACAGTGGGGATGGTGTGTTCAGGGCCATGAGCTGTGTTGCTTTTATGCCAAACATATCGTTTTGCATTGTTTCCAAAAAGTTCTATTTTGGTTTCATCTGACCAGAGCACCTTCTTCCACATGTTTGGTGTGTCCTCCCAGGTGGCTTGTGGCAAACTGTAAACGAGACTTTTTATGGATATCTTTGAGAAATGGCTTTCTTCTTGCCACTCTTCCATAAAGGCCAGATTTGTGAAGTGTTCGACTGATTGTTGTCCTATGGACAGACTCTCCCACCTCAGCTGTAGATCTCTGCAGTTCATCCAGAGTGATCATGGGCCTCTTGGCTGCATCTCTGATCAGTCTTCTACTTGTTTGAGATGAAAGTTTAGAGGGACGGCCGGGTCTTGGTAGATTTGCAGTGGTCTGATACTCCTTTCATTTCAATATGATCACTTGCACAGTTCTCCTTGAGATGTTTAGAGCTTGGGAAATCTTTTGGTATCCAAATCCAGCTTTAAACTTCTCCACAACAGTATCACGGACCTGCCTGGTGTGTCCCTTGGTCTTCATGATGCTCTCTGTGCTTTAAACAGAACCCTGAGACTATCACAGAGCAGGTGCATTTATACGGAGACTTGATTACACACAGGTGGATTCTATTTCTCTTCATCAGTCATTTAGGACAACATTGGATCATTCAGAGATCCTCAATGAACTTCTGGAGTGAGTTTTCTGAACTGAAAGTAAATGAGCCGAATAATTTTGCATGCCCAACTTTTCAGTTTTTTTATTACAAAAAAAGTTTAAATGATCCAATAAATTTCGTTCCACTTCACAATTGTGACCCACTTGTTGATTCTTCACCAAAAATTTAAAATGTTATATCTTTTTGTTTGAAGTCTGAAATGTGGCAAAAGGTTGAAAAGTTCCAGGGGGCCGAATACTTTTGCAAGGCACTGTAAGTACACTATTGTAGATAGTATATATCTTAAAGGGGTTGTCCGAGTTATTTTTTTGTCCTTTGTATGTTTCTAACTAGTCAAATACAACAGTTTTTCCATACACTTTCTGCTTCTAAACTTGCTGGTTTATCAGATTTCACTCAGGGTCACATGACCTATGATGTCACCTTCCCTGTCTGCTAATCTTGTATTCATGCACCAAGAGATAACAGCCTGTACAGGGGACGTCACTGGCCATGCCCCCCTACTCTGCCGCTGCTGCTCTCTCCTTGTATTCTTTCAGATAAAACATTAACCCCTTCAGTCAGAACACACTGAAGGCTTTACAACAGCAGCTGCAGATGTAAAGAGACACAGGATCTGCCCTCCTTACCCTACAAACACAGAGCTGACACTGGAGCTGATCTGGAGAGTATTGCATTGTACAAGAACAGGTAGCGGGAAGATCCTGTGTGTATCAGCAGTGTCATTGTATAGCTGGGACATGTAGTCCTACACATACAACATGCTGCTGAGTATTCCAGCAGACATGTCACTCAGGGCTGCTCTTGTATTCACTCCCTTTGCAGAGCAGGAAGGTGGAGGGGCAGAGATTGTTATTACTGCAGGTAAACAAAGGCCAGAAGAGAACCAGGAAAATGAGGAAATATAGATTTTTTTTTTGCCTAAAACTTGCTTAACTTAGTTATATATTGCTGCTCAACAGATTTACAGTACTATATTTTTTTTTTCATAACTCGGACAACCGCTTTAAGACACTGCATCTAGTATACCTTGTACCTCACATATCAGTACAATTCTGGGTATACTACATACCTGTGTCCCGTGCATTTATTATACTGTATAATAGATTCAGTGTGTGTATGGATAGATAGAACATAGAACCTTTATGGCTGAGTGTTGTAATAATCCTAACCACTACTAGATAGGAGTTGAAAGCAAAGATGTGAGGAGAGAAAGTCAAAGGAGAAGGAGAAGCAACAAGTTAAGAGCAGGGGGAGAGTAGGAGCAGTCATCCAGCTTGAGGCTGCCATTTTCCCTGGCTCTGGCCAAGTCAGGATTCCATGATGGCATTTACGATTTCTAAGCCACTAGTATCTGAGCAACTAACTGGATAAAGCGATCCTGACTGAGGTGAACATCATTCAAATGGTTATTGGACTTTGTCAGCACTGACGTGATCAGGAGAAACTTAATGCACCTGGACGCGGACTTTACAACCAGGTACAAGTTGTATTTTTCCCCGCTGAGAACCCTCAGGGTAGTGAGGATATTCATAGAGAAAGTAACAGCATCCGTGGGAGTAATGTATCTGAAATACTAATTCCTGCCATGGCGGATAGCTGCCTTGAAATATCATAAAAATATACCATAATCATCCAGAGCTAGAACTAGCGCAAGTGGATTTGACATGCTAAGAAGGAAAGGAGTGTAACAGGATTTAAAGCAAAGTAGCACTTTATTGAAATACCAACTTAAAAAGGAATTATTACATCAGCAATTGATTGACCATATTGGAGAAGTGATTGACAGAACTGAAATAACTGTAAACTGCACTTATGAGGAGAATTGCCTCAGGGCAAAAGTAAAAGTTTATTTTTCCAACCTAAACTGCCTCATCATTGACATCAAGGGTGTGTCTACCTTAAAAGACACTGGCGTCACGAAATAACCAGGACCTAGCCGTCCGACACGGTCAAAATCAACACCAAGGACACCTCAACTGACCATCCTGGAGTCCTGCGTACGGAGTGTGCCCCGAGGGAAGTCGTGTCCACCCTCCACACAACTGCACACTGGCCCAGGGAAGATTCAACTAACCGTGAGTGAAACCACCGGCTACACCGTGTTCCCTGTGACAAATTCCCTAAACTCACACACCTCCCTGTGGCTGGTGTCTGCAGAAAATTGGCATCACGAACAGGATGTGAATAAGCCCCTATGCCATATACGAACAGGATACAAACTTGTACGCCATATGCGAACAGGATTTGAAAACTATACGCTATGTGCGAATAATATGCGAATAAACCTCACTTCGATGTATAAGAACTGTGTTATTGAAATATACGCCTGAAACGTTTATTACAAGTGATTGCTGTCAGCGAATGGACTGTAAATTGCATCCAAAATTTCGCCCGAACGCCATCATCACCCCAAATAGCGGGAAAGTCAAGTCACCGCCCATTTGAAAAGCGGGAAAAGAATTGTTTGCTGCGACACCATAGACCTACATTATGTCGCCCAATGTGTACGCCACCCCAATTATGCAAAAGTGCCTAGGGGGTGGGCGAATCAGAAGAGAGAACCTTCCAGACCTTCAAGGAAGCAAGATGGAGGACCGTTCCCTCCGTGCCCGTTATAGAGGCCGCAATTCAAGAACAACGGGAATGCCAACAACTAAACCTCCTCAAGAAAGCCAAAATGTTTACCCAGGTCAGAAAGAAAAATACCCTGGAAGACCGCTTCATAAGCGATGTTCAAGACCCAAACCAGAGACTGAATCCAAGTGTTATGGCAGTCCCCGTTTATGTGAACTACTAAAATCTGCTGGTGCAGAACAAGTTGTACCTGGATCACCTCCAGTGTTAACCCAGTGTTCGGATACCGAAGCTGAAGATATGGATATGGAAGAAGAAATTCCAAAAGAAATCCCTCCAAGGAGAGCGTGGGACCCCCGCAAGATAGAAGAAAATCATCATCTGATTGATGCGCTTCATACTGCTAGTCTACAGCAGCTTACTAAACACCGTTCATACTGGTGTCCGCCGGAACCATCTACAGTATGGGCTGAACCTCTACAGACCCAAGATGCAAGTACTTCATCATCTACCTTGCAAGATCAAGCAATAACGTCATCCGACGTTTGGATTACAAATACTGGAAACACCAGCAACCAGAAAACTGCTCAAGAAAGAAATCCCTGTAAGTAGGCTGAAAAGCCAATTTAATGTACTGTAAAGTGAAAAATGACTGTCTATTTTTGACTCAAACCCCATACACTTAGCCCAGTTTTTGTTGTGTTGGGCCTATTGCGTAGTTTTTGCTCAAAGGAACTGTAATGGCGTCTTTTTCGCGCCCTTTTTGTTAAGCTTCACCTATTGGGAGCTAGATTGACAGAGACTGTTTCATGCTGAGTAAGGTTGCGTCCCCCAAAGGGCGGGCCTAATCTCAAACGTCGCGAGAACCTAGTGGGCGGCACCTTAGTGACAGAGTTCATTGCGAACATGGCGGAGTGTAGTGGTGAGACTGCTAGACTGACCCCTGAAGAGATGCGACGGCATGCTATATCTGTCCGCGTCATCCTCCACGCCCAAAAGAAAAGATGGGAGATGTTGGGGATAGAACCCCCGGACCCCACTTCATTAACAGACTCTCCGATGTCAGCTGTTCCCACATATTCTGTGCACCAGCAATTGCTGAAGGAATTGCAGGAGACAAGATTTGCCCAGATACATGCTACCAAACAACATTTTGAGAAATTAACGTATAAAATGCTGCAATGTCCGACCGCATCGCTACCGCAGTTGGAGCGACGGCGCGGCCTAGTAAAGGCCTTTGATAAAATCAAGGGTTATGGCTTTCTGACTGATTTGGACACCGGACGGGACTACTATGTGAACCGACGGGCTGTAAAGAGACCAGGTCTACCCGACCCCTTGCATAACCTCTATCCAAGTGAGAGCGTTCTCTGCACCCCTGCTGAATGTCCGCGTGGTCCATCCGCAACCGGAGTGCGTAGATATCTGCCTAGTCAGGAGAACAGGGAAAAAGAGTATCAGGAGACAGTTCCTGTAACTAGTCCCGTACGGGCTGACTCTCGATTTAATGTACCGGACTCAAAGTACAAACCCATGTCACTGTGGGCCCCTGCTATTGCCACGTCAGAAAATAGTAATACTGCTCCATACAGAAGCCAAACATATGTCACGTTTGAGGAGTATTTCCAACCCCCGGAGGGCCAGCAGCAATGGGAGGAAAGTATGGCAGAATGGAGAAGACGGGTCATAAAGAAGAATGTGGAGCCTTTCCAGCGTGTGTCTACTCCCTCACCTACCAGATGTGAACGCCCTGCAGAGGAGATGTACGAGTATTTCACAGACGAGTGGGATTATGGGAGCCCTCTCACCACAGATGTTCCCTCAGAAGAGGATCCTTATCCCTGAGGACTACAGAAATCCGTAAGCGGCTGACAGCCATGTTGATTTATGTACTTCTTTAATTGCAGAGTCTCTGCCCATGGTTGTGCGTTATTTGTTATTTTGTTTTTTTCTTTGGGCAAATTTATGGCCATGGACCTGAGCCACCTTAGAGCCTGCCCACTTTATATTGATCAGGAAACTACCTGCTGGACTCCAGTGATGTATGGAGCCATATTTATATCCCAGTTGTGCCCTTTTTGCGCCATTTTATCCCCATTTTACCCCATTTTCAGGTTATTTAAAGGGACTAATAATAACCATGTTTTATGCAACGTTAAATTATGTGCCCAGAAGGACATTTTCTGAGACTGTTATGTAACCACCAAGCCAGTTCACCTTTGCCTTTGAGAGACTTTGAATTTTTACATGGACTATGTTATTACCCATATTAATCAACGCCCATTGTGTCACCATCAAGCAAAGAAGTAACGACGCCCCTTTGTCACCTTTTGCATCATAAGTCTCAAGAATATAGAGGATATGTTTAATACTGAATACTTATACTATTTAATAATGTAAATTTTATATTCTATTTTATAATGCTAATATATGTGAAAGAATGTAATTTAAGTGAATATGTATGCGGTGCACTTTCTCTACTCTTTTTCAGGAGATACCACTACGTGTCAAGATAAGCCAAGGCCGGCTTAGTTTAAAGAAGTGGGGTATGCAGTGTCCCACTTGTCGTGTGAAAGGGACACTACAAACTGTATTTTATACAGCAATGTCATCCCATGTCATGTTATCATTATGTATGCTGCTAGAATAATGTTTGTAATGTATAGGAAAAACCTTTATGGCTGAGTGTTGTAATAATCCTAACCACCACTAGATGGTGCTGTCATGCCTTTGTATATAAGGCCTAGTAACAGGAAACCTGAGAATTAGTAGTTGGAAGTTAGGAGTTGAGAGCAAAGATGTGAGGAGAGAAGTCAAAGGAGAAGCAACTCAAGTTAAGAGCAGGAGGAGAGTAGGAGCAGTCATCCAGCTTGAGGCTGCCATTTTCCCTGGCTCTGGCCAAGTCAGGATTCCATGATGGCATTTACGATTTCTAAGCCGCTAGTATCTGAGCAACTAACTGGATAAAGCGAGCCTGACTGAGGTGAACATCATTCAAATGGTTATTGGACTTTGTCAGCACTGACGTGATCAGGAGAGGCTTAATGCACCTGAACGAGGACTTTACAACCAGGTACAAGTTGTATTTTTCCCCACTGAGAACCCTCAGGGTAGTGAGGATATTCATAGAGAAAGTAACAGCATCCGTGGGAGTAATGTATCTGAAATACTAATTCCTGCCATGGCGGATAGCTGCCTTGAAATATCATAAAGATATACTATAATCATTCAGAGTTAGAACTAGCGCAAGTGGATTTGACATGCTAAGAAGGAAAGGAGTGTAACAGGATTTAAAGCAAAGTAGCACTTTATTGAAATACCAACTTAAAAAGGAATTATTACAACATCAGCAATTGATTGACCATATTGGAGAAGTGATTGACAGAACTGAAATAACTGTAAACTGCACTTATGAGGAGAATTGCCTCAGGGCAAAAGTAAAAGTTTATTTTTCCAACCTAAACTGCCTCATCATTGACATCAAGGGTGTGTCCGACACAGTCAAAATCAACACCAAGGGCACCTCAACTGACCATCCTGGAGTCCTGCGTACGGAGTGTGTCCCGAGGGAAGTCGTGTCCACCCTCCACACAACTGCACACTGGCCCAGGGAAGATTCAACTAACCGTGAGTGAAACCACCGGCTACACCCTGTTCCCTGTGACAAATTCCCTAAACTCACACACCTCCCTGTGGCTGGTGGCTGCACCTCCTTCACAGAATTATGCCCAGCTGTTCCCCCAGTAATATGCCCAGTTATGCCCCCAGTAATACGCCCAGATGTGCCGCCCAGTAATATGCCCACATTGTGCCCCCAGTAATATGCCCACTTTGTGCCCCCAGTAGTATGCCCACATTGTGCCCCCCAGTAGTATGCCCACATTGTTCCCCCCAGTAATATGCCCACATTGTGCTCCCAGTAATATGCCCACATTGTGCCCCCAGTGATATGCCCACATTAAGCCCCTGACAGAAAGTTAAAAAAAATAAACACCACATACTTGCCTTGTTCCTAGCAACAGCAGCAGGACATTGGCTGCACTAGCCTGTGAAGGAGGTGTAGCCATGCCTGATTGTTGGCCGACCCCGCCCCCCACACGGACCAGAGGTGTGGAGAGCCAGCAGGGGGGAGGGATGATGAAGCTGGGAGCCGATGCCGACGACGGTTCTCTGCTTCATTATGGTAACTGTCTCTGCTTCCTATGGACGCAGGGACAGCTGCCAGAAAGTGGGACATACCTCCCCCGTACTGGGACAGCAGGACAACCACTGTAATCCGGGACTGTCCCACCAGATCTGGGGCGGTTTGGAGGTATGATATATATATCATATATATTTCACAACCAGAGGATGTGGATCCTCTGGGTCAGCTGATAGTGGACTAGGAATTAGCCCAATAATGCTGACTGCTGACTCAGGACCCATAAAGCAGCTAACTGCAGCAGTGTGTACAAAGTCCAACAAAGGCAGAGTAATGGAACAGATGATCTTTACTGGCAGAAAGTAGACAAAAGTAACTTGAAACAAAGGCAAAATAAAGTGCAGAGTAATACGGTATACTGGGTCAGGCAGTGCAAGGTCAGAGGTCCAGACAAACCTACGGATGACAGCAGGCAGATTTGTAGTCAGGCAATGCAGGGGTCAATAGTCCAGGTAATCCAAGTAGCAGACGGCAGACAGAATCGTGGTTAGGCAATGCAGGGGTCAATGCTGGGGGCAGACAGGCAGGGAAGGTCAGGGTTAATTGGCAAAAGTCAAGTACACAGCAGGGCTGAACAGCAGGAAGCTTCAGCAGAGGTTATCAGATATAACAACCACGCTTGGGCACTTCATGGTCAGTGAAGCTGCCCTAAATACCAGTAACCCCACCTCCGGGCGGAGACAGTAATCAGAAAGCGTGCTCTCCTCTCCTATAACTAACGAAAAGAAAGGAGGAGGATCTCCTCTTATCACTCCATTCTAGTCTCAGTGGAGTGCTCATTGTGCAGTTCTTCTCCATGATGTTGGGGGTTGAAGGACCTGTGATAATGCTGTGTGCAGTTCCTTTACTAGATATACAGGACCTGTGATGAAGATGATGATGATGATGTAATCACAGGTCCTGGCAGATGCTCCTATCTAACCTGGGAACGACACCATTCTTTGTGTAGTTCCTTAACTAGATGTAGAGGACATGTGATGACATTATCACAGGTCCTTTATCTTTCTCCACTGACGATAAGAATACTATACTGGAGCTGGACAGTAAAGAGTGTAATTAGGGGACGGGGCCTTTGGTTCACTGCGGGCCCCTTTTCCCCAGGGGGCCCATAACAGCTGCATGGTCTGTCTGTATTGGAGGTACGCCACTGCCTATTTACCTTATATTCTAGGTGGCACAGTGATGTTTGTTGGTTGTCAATAACACTAGGTAGCACAGAAAACTTAACTACACTAGAACAAAAGTTGTCCATACACTTTCAATAGCTGTCAGTCAAACACTCACTTGACCGGCAGATATCTCTCCCAACTTCCCCATACACATATAATCTCTGCTTGGCTGAGCGTGTAGGTGGTTTCATTGGTTATCTCCCAGGAAAACAAAAGGAACAGATATAGAAATACAATTCACCCAATTCTTCTCTCTGTCAAAATCAGAATTGTGAACTCTCAATACATATTGGACTGTCAGCTGGGATTGGCTGAGAATAGTCTAATGTGCATGGGGGCCCTTAAGGCGGGTTTACACCACACATTGTTACATCTGATTGTCGGGAAGAAAGCGTTCTTTTCCAACAGTCAGCTGCTCGCTCAGTGAAGGAGACTGATGCATTTACATGCAGTGATCTCCTTTACACTATGAGGACGAGGGATCGCTATAGTGATCATTCCTCCCCATACATAATCATTGTTTCAGAAATAGTGACTGATGTGCCTGCATGAACAACAGGATCACCCAATGAACGAGAGTTCATCGGGTGATCAGCGGCACATTTAGATGGGCAGATTGTCAGGAACGAGAGTTCGCAGGAACGGTCTTTCCCAATAATCTGCCTGAAAATCAAGCAGTCTAAATCCACCTTTAGTCTTTCACTCAGAATAACTTTTGCTATTGATAAAGGAAAACGTCAAGTTAAGTCTGGTCAGTTTTGCTTGACCCAGACAATAAGTTGCTGTGCACTGACCCATAACACATTTAAACAATGGTACCCAATATAATATGTACAATACAACAGAGGACAGAGGAAGAGTCACTCTCCATACCAAATTTATTCCTGAGGGCCCTCCTTGAGTCAACCCCTACTACACTCCCAGTCCACTACACGGCAGGGCTAATACATCAAGGCCTCAGGGCAGACAATGTCCCACTCTACACTGGTCAGTAGTACTACCTAGGTTGACATTCCACATATCCACTCGTAGACCCAGTGATACAATTCCTCATGGTTGATTCACCACACAATCCATATTGGCTCTCATCTGGATTGATGTCTGTAATAGCCCCAACAGACTCCCCAGAACTGACTCCTACAGTACATAGCCTACATTGCTTTAGAGACAGCTGGCACAAAGTTTTCCAAGCTGAGCCCTCTACTTTAAAGCATTAAAGCCACTGTCTGGTACCAGTGATATTCTACAGGCCTTGCTAGGTAATATTACAATGGCATTTCTTGCCAATGGGCCCTATGGAAACAAACCAAGTGATCCACCATGCAGCATGCCCACAGGCTCCTTTCACCCATCCGAAGCCACCAGCCCACTGATACTCTCATAATGGACAAGCCCAAGTATAACAATAACAATTACTTAGTCCAACATCCTGTGCATTTTATCCACACCTCCTCTCTTTGGTGTCGAACAACTGTCTGCAGCTTTAAATGGAAATAGGACATCCGGACGAAACCAGGCAGGAGAGCCCATAGCCTGTTCAAGCGCAGCAGGGGAATCATTGAAGCGAGGGAGGGGTAAGTAAAACAAGTAAAACATTTTCCATCCACAGGTTATTGCTAACTATTGATTAGAAGAAAAGATCAGAAAACCCCTTTAACTTGTAGTACCTTTGTCATAGATTTTTTTTCCTTGTTTGTTTTACCTTTTTTTGTGAAAATGCCTCCACTTCTCAGGCATGGCAAAGATGACTCACTCCCTGTATATTGTAAAATTACTATATGAACATTACCAAATTACCTTTAACTGTTACAAGCACTTAAGGGCAAATTGTACAATTTTAAACTAAAGCCAGTCTTTTTAAAATCATGATTAAAAGAACTATATCAGAAATAATTGAAATAAAAAATTTAATTTGTGTTTTTGTGTATTGAAATAAGTACACACTTACCCTAACAAATTGCAGAATCCCATTAAAGTGGCTTTTAATAGTCACTTCTGCTTTTAACATTAGGTTAATGGATCTACATAAATGTGGACAAATGTTCTCTGTTCTATTTTTTTCTAGGCGGCTATAAATCGACTAATTTGGTTATTATTTTAAAATGCAAAAAAAAATGATATTAGGCCTAGTTCTACACAGAAGGAACCATCAAACTGTTCCTACAAAAAAAGTCACTTCTGAGGAAACCATTTAAAGGGGTTGTCCCACAAAAAAATATTCTCTATTTTTCAATGTGGCACCTGGATTTGAAAACTTTTGTAATTGCAAGTATTTAAAAAATTTGGATAGCCACTGAAATTATTCACAGATAGCTACTGAGTTATTCACTGAAATTTATCTGTATGGCATCACCTGCTGTTTGCCTTTTTTCTAAATTCTCTGTCCAGCTCACTAATGTTGACACACATGCTCATTTACATCCTTCAACTGCCAGCAGCTGCAACAAAAATGATGCCCCCTGAGAAAGTGCACATGCCTTGAGCTGGTAGCAATTTCGACAATGAATGGGCAGATCTCTGGATCCATGTGTGGTACAGGTCTTGTTCTAGCTTTGTTAGGGTGCATTCACATCACCGTTAGGGCTTCCGTTCAGTCTTTCCGTTATAACATCGTTATAACGGAAAGAAACGGAATCCCTAGGACGGACATCAAAACGGACACCTTTAAGAGGCATTCCGTTTTGATCCGTCATAATAGAAACCTATGGCCCTGCATAACGGATCCGTCTGGATGCCGTTATGCTGGACGGAAAACAAAGTCCTGTCGACAGGACTTTGTTTTCCGTCCAGCATAACGGCATCCAGACGGATCCGTTATGCAGGGCCATAGGCTTCTATTATGACGGATCAAAACGGAATGCCTCTTAAAGGTGTCCGTTTTGATGTCCGTCCTAGGGATTCCGTTTCTTTCCGTTATAACGATGTTATAACGGAAAGACTGAACGGAAGCCCTAACGGTGATGTGAACGAGCCCTTAGAAAGATATTGTCATTTATTATATGATTTGTCTAATTTTCATTTATTAGATTACTCATGGGATAACCCATTTAAGTTTCTGGCCGGTTTTAATACACAATGGTTTTTTTTATTCTAGCCTTCTTCATCTTTTCCTTTCTACTTTCCCAAACATAATCGTATTTAAAAGTGCAGCACATTAATTATCATGGATATTTTTCTGAGTGCAAAGTCAGCAGTTTCTATCAGGATTTTGGCACATAGGGGGTCATTATTTATGGGAAGCATTCCACCTTTTGGAGTACTTTTGTTGCAGATTTGGTCGCAAAGGGGCTTTGCGGCTGAATCTGCGACTTTTCCCCACTCACGCCACTTTTCCGAGGTGGCAGAAAAAGGGGGTATGGGATACATCATCATATATGCCTATTTTTGGCGTAGAAAATTACTTAAATCTACACTAGCAAGGGAGCTGGCATAGATTTAAGCAAGTCGCACGGCTGGTGGTAAAGCGCCTAAGTTATGTAGAGGCCTGCACGTCTAAATCGCCGGTCTTAGTAAATGTCCCCCAAAATCTGCTCTTAAAGAGGACCTTTCATGGTTTTACATTATAGTAGGTAAATACCTTTACTTGCAGGGCACCCCCCGCTGATGCTGCCACCCGCCCAGGTTTTTCAAAATAGCGCTCCTGCGCCCCGCTCTTCCCCCCTGTATTTTTCGCGCTCAGGAGAAAAAAACTCCTTGGCTGTGACGTTCTCCGATGTGATTGGATCGCGGCGCAGCCAGAGAGAAGGAGACGCCCATTGAGAAACCCGGGCGTCTCCTCCTCCCTGTACCAATGCTCAGTATTAGCATACTGAGCACGAAAAATACAGGGGGGCAGAGCGGGGCGCAGGAGCACTATTTTGAAAAACCTGGGCAGGTGACAGCACCAGCGGGGGGTGCCCTGCAAGTAAAGGTATTTACCTACTATAATGTAAAACCATGAAAGTTCCTCTTTAAGGCTGCTTTCACATGAGCGTGTTGTACCCTCGGACTTGGAGCGTGAGTATAACACAGTTCCCGTCCTGAACTCCCAGAACTTCCGTGGTTGCATAGCATTATATTGATTTATGATGCTATATAACCCTTACAGTTCAGGAATGTATTGCATAACAGTGGCATAATGCTGTCACTGTTATCTAATACATTCCAGACCTCTAAGGTTTATATAGCATCATAAATCAATATAATGCTATGCGACCCAGGCAGTTCTGGGAGTTCAGGACGGGAGCTATGTTATACTCACGCTCCGAGTGTACAACACGCTCGTGTGAAAGTGGCCTAAATCCCAGCAGTAACAACTGAGGTTGCTTTCACACAGTCATTGTTTAGTCAGTGTTCGATCAGAGATTGTGAGCCAAAACCAGGATTGGAGCCTCCACAGACATAAGGTATAAGCGAAAGATCTGCATCTGTTCTGTGTTAAGAGCCGCACCTGGTTTTGGCTCAAAATCACTGATGAAAATCACTGACCAAATACTGACTGTGTGAAAGTAGCCTAAGCATGTGATCATAGCCAACAATAGCTCCAGTCTGGTATTCCATTGGTGGTATTCTAAAGGTTTCTGCTGACTTTATTAGGCAACTGTACAAGTAATATTAGATGTAGTGGATCCAGATATGAATGCAACTTGCATATTTGGCTTTTTCCCTTCCCATGTGCTTATTTTTTTTTAAAGTGCATTTTCCCTCTCCATGCTTTAACCTAAATTGCAAGTCAATGTTTGGTCAGCAACTGGCATCAGTAACTGTTAGCCAAAACCAAGAGTGGATCCTACAGATAGATTAGGTATAGTGGAATAATTTGCACCTGCTCTGTGTTTTTGACCCACAATTGGTTTTTGCTGACAATCACCGAATGAAAGTCACTGGTTAAACACTGATGCAGACAGGTACAGACAGGTGTGCTGTGCTGTAACTGAATGCCTTCCTACTGCTGCTTCTCCTCCCTCCATTCATTTTTAAACTGCAGCTGCCCCTCCCTTCTTCTCCCACTCAATGGTCTATACCTATTTACTGTTTCACACAGATTTTGTTAAGGACTGAGGAAATTATGAACATATACATATGCCCTGCAGTCAGGGGAAGGGTACTACAGGCTACTGAAAGGTGTGGAATTTGGCACTTACCTGTAATAAAATAATAATAATAATAATAATAATAATAATAATAATAATAATAATAATAATAATAATTATTATTATTATTATTATTATTATTATCATTATTATTATGCTTTGGGAATAGTATTGTGAGCATATTGAAGATGGTTGATGTTTCTTCCAATTGTCTTGAATGCCCAAATTATTGATTTTTATAGTTTTCATATATGAGCTTCATCATGCACAAAAAAGTAAAATGTTAGTTTAATTTATAAAACGAAAAAATCAAAGGACTACACAGAGTGAACTATCAAACTGTTCCTATGAAAGTAACAAATTTACAATAAAATGTCTTATCCTCCGAGGGTGCCACTTAAGTTTCTGAAAATTTTCAAGTACAAATCAAACAAAACAGAATGCTTTTAAGAATGATGTACCAATGTCCTTTTTTTGCAATTTGAAAGTCTATATAAAAAAATATTACTTATAGAAAGTCGAAGGCTAAAACACCACAGCAGACATGTTTGATTAAAGCATTGGCGGGAATGTACAGACGCAGCCAGTACAGAAATGTGGACGAGGCCTTAGAAGACTAGAATACCCTAGAAGCAGAGGCGTAGCTACCGGGGGGGCAGGGGGGGAGACGGCTCCGGGCCCAGTGACTCAGGGGGGGCCCAGCAAGGATGACTATCAGGCGAATACAAGTGAGCGCTTCCATTATGGAAGCTCTCACTTGTATTTAGGGACCCCCATCAGACCTCAGATCAGCCCACCCAGCCACATAAGATTAAAATAAAAAACCTTTCTTACCTGTCCCATGTTGCGGCTGCCCTCTGGTCCGGCTCTCCACTGCACGCAGCGTCAGGTCATAGCATGCGCCGGCCAGGGAAGACAGTGGAGCGCCGGACAGGAGGGCTGCCACAGCGCGGGACAGGTAAAAAAAGGTTTTTTATTTTAATCTTATGTGGCTGGGTGGGCTGATCTGAGGTCTGATGGGGGCACAGTAGGCTGATGTGAGGTCTGATGGGCACAATACGCTGATCTGAGGTCTGATGGGGGCACAATACACTGATCGGAGGTCTGATGGGGCACAATACGCTGATCTGAGGTCTGATGGGGGCACAATGGGCTGATCTGAGGTCCGATGGGGGCACAGTAGGCTGATGTGAGGTCTGATGGGGCACAATATGCTGATGTGAGGTCTGATGGGGCACAGTAGGCTGATGTGAGGTCTGATGGGGGCACAATACGCTGATCTGAGGTCTGATGGGGGCACAATACACTGATCTGAGGTCTGATGGGGCACAATACGCTAATCTGAGGTCTGATGGGGCACAATACGCTGATCTGAGGTCTGAAGGGGGCACAATGGGCTGATCTGAGGTCTGATGGGGCACAGTAGGCTGATGTGAGGTCTGATGGGGCACAATACGCTGATCTGAGGTCTGATGGGGCACAGTAGGCTGATGTGAGGTCTGATGTTGGCACAATACGCTGATCTGAGGTCTGATGGGGGCACAATACACTGATCTGAGGTCTGATGGGGCACAATACGCTGATCTGAGGTCTGATGGGGGCACAGTAGGGTGATCTGAGGTCTGATGGGGGCACAGTAGGCTGATTTGAGGTCTGATGGGGCACAATACGCTGATCTGAGGTCTGATGGGGCACAGTAGGCTGATGTGAGGTCTGATGGGGGCACAATACACTGATCTGAGGTCTGATGGGGCACAATACGCTGATCTGAGGTCTGATGGGGGCACAGTAGGGTGATGTGAGGACTGATGGGGGCACATTCTGCTGATCTGAGGTCTGATGGGGGTACAATATGCTGATCTGAGGTCTGAAGGGGCACAGTAGGCTGATCTGAGGTCTGGTGGGGGCACATTCTGCTGGTCTGATGGGGGTACAATATGCTGATCTGAGGTCTGATGGGGCACAATACGCTGATGTGAGGTCTGATGGGGGCACAGTAGGCTGATGTGAGGTCTGATAAGGGCACATTCTGATGATTTGAGGTCTGATGGGGGTACAATACGCTGATCTGAGGTCTGATGGGGCACAATACGCTGATCTGAGGTCTGATGGGACACAGTAGGCTGATGTGAGGTCTGATGGGGGCACATTCTGATGATCTGAGGTCTGATGGGGCACAATACGCTGATCTGAGGTCTGATGGGGCACAGTAGGCTGATCTGAGGTCTGATGGGGGCACATTCTGCTGATCTGAGGTCTGATGGGGGCACAGTAGGCTGATGTGAGGTCTGATGGGGGCACATTCTGCTGATCTGAGGTCTGATGGGGGTACAATACGCTGATCTGAGGTCTGATGGGGCACAATACGCTGATCTGAGGTCTGATGGGGCACAATACGCTGATCTGAGGTCTGATGTGGGCACAATGGGCTGATCTGAGGTCTGATGGGGGCACAGTAGGCTGAAGTGAGGTCTGATGGGGCACAATACGCTGATCTGAGGTCTGATGGGGCACAGTAGGCTGATGTGAGGTCTGATGGGGGCACAATACGCTGATCTCAGGTCTGATGGGGCACAATACACTGATCTGAGGTCTGATGGGGCACAATACGCTGATCTGAGGTCTGATGGGGGCACAGTAGGCTGATGTGAGGTCTGATGGGGCACAATACGCTGATCTGAGGTCTGATGGGGCACAGTAGGCTGATGTGAGGTCTGATGGGGCACAATACGCTGATCTGAGGTCTGATGGGGGCACAATA
This sequence comes from Rhinella marina, assembly GCA_900303285.1. NCBI lineage: Eukaryota > Metazoa > Chordata > Amphibia > Anura > Bufonidae > Rhinella > Rhinella marina. The sequence continues at coordinate 17,970 of ONZH01005814.1, read as the reverse complement.
CACTGATCTGAGGTCTGATGGGGCACAATACGCTAATCTGAGGTCTGATGGGGCACAATACGCTGATCTGAGGTCTGATGTGGGCATAATGCGCTGATCTGAGGTCTGATGGGGGCACAGTAGGCTGATGTGAGGTCTGATGGGGCACAATACGCTGATCTGAGGTCTGATGGGGCACAGTAGGCTGATGTGAGGTCTGATGGGGGCACAATACGCTGATCTCAGGTCTGATGGGGGCACAATACACTGATCTGAGGTCTGATGGGGCACAATACGCTGATCTGAGGTCTGATGGGGGCACAATGGGCTGATCTGAGGTCTGATGGGGGCACAGTAGGCTGATTTGAGGTCTGATGGGGGCACAATACGCTGCTCTGAGGTCTGATGGGGCACAGTAGGCTGATGTGAGGTCTGATGGGGGCACACTACGCTGATCTGAGGTCTGATGGGGGCACAATACACTGATCTGAGGTCTGATGGGGCACAGTACGCTGATCTGAGATCTGATGGGGGCACAGTAGGGTGATGTGAGGACTGATGGGGGCACATTCTGCTGATCTGAGGTCTGATGGGGGTACAAAACGCTGATCTGAGGTCTGAAGGGGCACATTATGCTGATCTGAGGTCTGGTGGGGGCACATTCTGCTGATCTGAGGTCTGATGGGGGCACAATATGCTGATCTGAGGTCTGATGGAGCACAATACGCTGATCTGAGGTCTGATGGGGGCACAGTAGGCTGATCTGAGGTCTGATGGGGCACATTCTGCTGATCTGAGGTCTGATGGGGGCACAGTAGGCTGATGTGAGGACTAATGGGGGCACTTTCTGCTGATTTGAGGTCTGATGGGGGCACAGTAGGCTGATTTGAGGCCTGATGGGGGCACAATACGCTGCTCTGAGGTCTGATGGGGCACAGTAGGCTGATGTGAGGTCTGATGGGGGCACAATACGCTGATCTGAGGTCTGATGGGGCACAATACACTGATCTGAGGTCTGATGGGGCACAGTACGCTGATCTGAGGTCTGATGGGGCACAGTAGGGTGATGTGAGGACTGATGGGGGCACATTCTGCTGATCTGAGGTCTGATGGGGCTACACTACGCTGATCTGAGGTCTGAAGGGGCACAGTAGGCTGATCTGAGGTCTGGTGGGGGCATATTCTGCTGATCTGAGGTCTGATGGGGGCACAATACGCTGATCTGAGGTCTGATGGGGGCACAGTAGGCTGATCTGAGGTCTGATGGGGGCACATTCTGCTGATCTTAGTCTGATGGGGGTACAGTAGGCTGATGTGAGGACTAATGGGGGCACATTCTGCTGATTTGAGGTCTGATGGGGGTACAATACGCTGATCTGAGGTCTGATGGGACACAATACGCTGATCTGAGGTCTGATGGGGCACAGTAGGCTGATGGTCTGATGGGGCACATTCTGATGATCTGAGGTCTGATGAGGGCACAATATGCTGATCTGAGGTCTGATGGGGCACAATACGCTAATCTGAGGTCTGATGGGGGCACAGTAGGCTGATGTGAGGTCTGATGGGGGCACAGTAGGCTGATGTGAGGTCTGATGGGGGCACATTCTGCTGATCTGAGGTCTGATGGGGGTACAATACGCTGATCTGAGGTCTGATGGGGCACAATACGCTGATCTGAGGTCTGATGGGGGCACAATACGCTGATCTGGGGGTCTGATGGGGCACAATACGCTGATCTGAGGTCTGATGGGGGCACAGTAGGCTGATGTGAGGTCTGATGGGGGCACATTCTGCTGATCTGAGGTCTGATGGGGGCACAGTACGCTGATCTGAGGTCTGATGGGGGCACAGTACGCTGATCTGAGGTCTGATGGGGCACAATACGCTGATCTGAGGTCTGATGGGGCACGGGACTGTTTGTTTAGTGATGTAAAAACTGGGGACAGGTTTCCTTTAACATAGGAGTCCCCTTGTTTTTTACTCCTATTACTCCTATATTTTACTGCATTATGTGGTAGAGTATTTAGACTAGGGTATGTAGAAAGTCTATTGTACTGTACTTAACAGCATAGATGATCTAGCAGTTTATACAGTCATCTTTCTAATACAATATTATAACCACAACTAGTAGTATGTGCCTGTGAAGTTGGAAACGTGCATTTGGGAAGCCACTAAGTGGGGGGCCCACTCAAGTATGTTTCGCCCCCCCTGTGCTGAACCTCTAGCTACGCCTCTGCCTAGAAGGGAACTGCGGGCTCTCCAATCAGCTATTTTGCGGTTTGTATGTAGTGGAAAAAGACATAGAGTAGACAGAATAGACAGAATAGAGTGCAGGGTCCTAACAGCTCTTAAAACGCAGGGTGGACTATCTGTTGGGCTACACATCTAAGGCGACTCCCAGCTTGGTCCTCTCTATATGCTTATTCTAGATGGATGGAAATAGAAAAATTATGGCAAGAGTCTTTGGGGCCCCTCAGGCTCCTGGGCCCGGTAGCAACTGTTACCTCTGCACCCCATATAGCTACGCCCCTGCTTTTACATATTAAACATGCCTCCTACACCTCAAAGGAAGCACATTTTAGCGTTGGTATTGCATATATTGACAGCTGCTAGATGTTTGATCGCTGGCTTCTGGAAGAAGAATGTGGCACCGCACAGATTGACCTCATCACCAAGATTGTGGACATTAGAAGAATGGAACACCTTACGGCTGTTATTAATAATCAGGTCTTGCCAATTAAGGCTGAAAACCCTACTTAACCCAGATAACTAATAAAATATAACTTTTAATGATATACTCAAAATATAATGACGAAGAAAAAGAAATATGAGCTAACCTAACTATATTTTAAAATTACTGTTGTCAATGGCTGCTCACTTATCAGAATCAAACCATCATATTAGTGTAGTGATAGGGGGTGTGCACATTTCCCAACACTATGAACCATACTGGGTAAACAGACTCATGCACCCTTGAGTTGCTGTTGAAACTTACTGCAACATATATTATCAGTGGGATGATATATAATTACACCCTGTAATTCACTGTTGGTACTAACTACGATTGTAATGTTAATGAAGAAACGGGTAATACTAAGCTGAGCTACACCAGGCAATAAACTCTAAAACCTAGCACTGCCCCCCGACATGTTTCGCCAGCTAGCCTGGCTTCCTCAGGGATATTGGGCAGACTTGAAAAAGACGCTAGTTGATCCCCTACATATACTGTAGGTTACTGATGAAGATTGACACGTAGTGCCACCTATCTCCTTTCATGTACGTCATCCATCTAGAATGCCTCCACTTAGAACACAGGACAAACCTTACCTATTAGTGAGCTACCAATGAGGTGCTGCCTCCGCCGAATAGAAGTATGACGTACTTGCTCAAACTGACCTGCGCGCCCACTGAACCAAAACATCGCTCCTTGCCAGCATCTGCACATGCTCTGGAACTGGGAGCGAGACGCCAAGCAGAGAAGCTCCACTACGCAGGCGCTGCGCACACTGCCGATGCGCGCACACTTCAACAAAGAAGAGGAGACATCTCACACACACCTGTATGTGGATTTGGGGTGGTCCCAACGTTAAGCTCGCTACCCTGGGCACTGTTGAGTTGTCACCAAGTGTTGCTGTTCTGGGAGGGGATGGTAAGGAGTGGTGCACCCCAATGGGCAATAAGTCCAGAGAGTCAGGGTTTGCAGTAAATCAGTGTGCTTCTTTACTGGAGAAACTCAAGTGCAAAACAATACAGAAAAAATACTGAGCTGGCTTCTCTAGCCTCCTCCCTGGTAGAAGAAGGTTCTGTGCTGAGGAAAAAAAGCCTTAGTTAGCTGTCCCTCTCCCTCTCTCTCTGTCTCAAAAAGCTGGTACCCTGGCCAAAGGGCTAGTGACCCAGGGTCTGTGGCTCAGTATCCCCATCTCTGTATCTTCTTCTGGTCAGTCATGCTGTCTGGCAGAGACTCTTCTACTAAACACTGTTCCCTATTTGCAGTGAAATAGCGACCCTGACTGGTCTCCTAATATACAACTGAACTTGAACCTTCTAGTCTGAGGGGTGGAGTGGAAAAGCACAACTTAAACAGAAACAATGTTGCAATTTCAGTCTGTCATAGACTTGTATAGAGTTTCAATACAAGTCTATGGGAATGGCTAAGCAGTTTATCCAGGTAGAAACAAGTCTTCAGAACAGCAGAGCTAAACCAGTCAAAAGGCCATTGTGTCTGTTTTTCCCCTCCAAACTGCTTAATCTAATAATAACTATGGAAAAGTTCTTGGTGCATAGACAGAAAGTCCCAATGTATCTCAGTATTAGCTGGCTGTATATTAACCCATTCCATAGTGCAGTGCGGATATAGTGCAAATGGTATGAATATATTACAATAAACATTTAAAGTGCAGTTCCACAATATAAAACAGTATAAGTGTAAGCAAATAAATGATAGTGTAAGTTAATCCTTCCAAGTGCAATAAAGTTGATGGCTTTGCATAGTAGCAATAAGTACAAATTATTGCTGTATTACACATGGGAAAAACACTATGGAGAAAACAGTGGTGATAAGACACACTGTGTTCACAAAAAGCCAGAAAAAAAACACGAAAACAGAACAGGTAGCCAAAAAAATGCCTGCAGTTGGCCAAATTCATGTGTGTAAAGACCCTAAAGGGGTTGTTTCAACTGGACGACCACCATTCATGTGTCTTATGAATGCCATAAAATGGGGTTACTCAGTTTGGGACCTTCCTACATTCCGGAATAGAGAGCTACTGAAAAGAATAACTGCAAATCTGGAATCTGTGGGGTCCATAAGGTAAACAATTGCCTATACAGTGTATGTCATGTTAATTTTCTCAGCAGCATCCAGGGAAATATGTGTTTGCCTTTTACTTCCCATAGCAATTACCATTGGTTAGTTATTGTTTTAGCAGAAAGGCACCCAACAACTAGCTGCTTAACTTGACACAGTGGGTGTGTTGGTGGGTACAAGTCAAGGACAGCTTTAGGAACAAGGGGGTGATACCTAATGGTCACAATGGTCACCAGAATAATACTCTCTGGCTTATCTATCAAACGGTCTTTAGTAATATGGTTTAAATAGACCCATCCTGTTGTTGGGTACATTTTCTCTCTCTGCTTTCATGTACTGTACGTACCTTAAACTTTATTTTTTTAATGTATACAGATGAGCAACTTGACAGTTCGTCCCCAATAGACCTACTCAACGGAGGGGTAACACATTGGGACGTGGGAGTTGTCATAATTTAATAAATAGAAATGTCTATTCTTATCTTATAAAGTGATATCATATATTTCAAATGAATAGGACCAGCTGCAGTTCCTTGTACAGCTAGGCTGCCATGGGTGCCTCTTAAGAAGGGGTCAAATTGTTGAGTCAGGAATGTTGCCTCGTTATTCACAAGAATAGTGGGATCCCAGATTGCAGACCACCACACAAGGGTAGGAAGCCTGTTTTGGTAGGGATACAGTACTGCAATTTTTCTGATACAGAGATGTTTTAATCTAATTATCAAAAGCTATGCTTTAAGATGACCAGAGGTTACATTCAGCATTGACCAATTTGCATAGTCTGTCATCTAGAAACTTCCATATTTGCTGACTGAACTGAAGACATACAGTATTGCAGATAGTAAAGAGTTAACAACTCCTAGCTGAGAGTAGTAATGAGGTAGTAGGGCTATATAAGAAAACAGATATATCGAGTCTACCTTCTTTAACAATGCATCATAAATATCTAGAACCAAATGCCTGTGTAACACTATTAAGCAGGCGCTCTATAGAGAACGGCCTGACCTTTTATTTCTCCATCGCCTCCTCTTCAACTATGACTCCTTTGTAAACAGGTTCCCCAGGGAACATCTCTGATTTTGTCAATTTTCCCACTCTACCTGGCACCGGCCTTTGTTGCAGCTCATGGGGCACTCTTTTGACTGTGTGACAAGAGCTGCTTTGATTCCCATGTTATTGTTCATAGAAGAGAAAAATAAGTTACCTCCACAGAGGGAAATGATCAAGATGTCTAAGGGAAATGACAGTTGTCAAGCTATAATTATCACTGTTGTATGTGTTTTTTACATGTAGGAATTAGAAAGAACATTTTGTCAGTGATGTGCTCCCCCAGAATGAGAAGGGAAAAAATACAGCGAGAACCAAGTCCTGAATTTAATCATTATACCTTTCTCTTTCCATCAAAGTCTTTTCTGTCATTAGCTGCCTTATGCTCTATTACATTGCAGTCCTGTGGTGTGGTAAACCCAGGAAAGAGGCTGTGGCTTAATAAAATATATTTCATCTGTTTGCACAACGAATGGGTACATCTCATATGTTAAGCACAACATTTCATCACATTTATATTGTATGTGAATGGTATATACATTTGGAGGCTGGGATTTAAGGTTTTTATCCCCTGTTACAATGACTGCAATAAAGCAGCCAGCACACAATGGCATCACCAGTGTAAAATCACTAGCTGTGCAGGTTGCACCAATCAGGGGCATTAAGGCAGTGACAGACGGTCCTGAGGACTCCAAGAAGAAATTATTCTGAGGACCATCCTCCATCTAGATTTAATTGCATTATAATTTTACTGTTATGATTGCACACACATTTCTAAAGATGTGTGCTGTCGGACTCTACATCATCCCACTTTACTGGTCCAAAGAATGGGGTGGGATCTGATGGCAGATGTTACTGCTAGACAGATACATGGGGATTTCCTGAGGAGCTAAAATAGTAACGACAGTCTATAACTATTATGCCCATGAATTACTGTATTAATGGTATATACAGCATAATTGGTCACATCATAAAGGTACATCAATATGATGACATTTCACAATCACACTCATTTCTCCTCTCACTTATCAAATCCATGGTTCTACTACTTTTTCTGTTCCTTCCCTTCATTCCCCTCCAGATGATCTCACTCATCCCATTCAAAGATATTGATGGCATCTGGACACACTGATCCTGGATAATAAGGCTTGTCCTCTTGCAGTGATTGTTGATACGACTCCCTTGTCCTATAGCCATTAAATGGCTGATCACCTGTTACCATCTTGGATGAGGTGAGGGCAAAGGAATCCACCAGATGGTTCTCCATTAATCATCTGTAAAAATTTGAGTTTAGAGATGAGTTGATGCAGGTAAGCAGATGTACAAGCAGGAAAACTTTAGATAATTATATTTTATGCCCTGTAATATTTTATAATTAATGTGCCTTATCTCTGGGGCGATGTATCCAGCTGTCAGTGGCGTACATAGAGAAGTAAAGGCCCCATAGCAAGGATCAAACCAGGCCCCCCACACAGGACAGAAGGGTTTCTGCCTAAACCCTTTTCAATGACCATTGGGCCATTTTTCCACTGCCCCGTTTGCTAAAAGTTGTTCCTTTAGAGGGTAGAGTCCTGACCAAGTTTTCACTTCAAGTAGAAGAGGAGATAATCCCAACTAAGACTGGGCTCCCTCTTGCCCTGGGCCCCATAGCAGTTGCATGGTCTGCCACTGTAGTAGTTACGCCCCTGCCAGCTGTGCCTGCATAGCCTGTCTGCATGTCCTCTCCAAATGTGTTCATGACACAAAGTCCAAAATCAGCTATTCCGATGTGTTCAATGTTATCTAGGAGGATGGTAGCAGGTTTTATGACACCATAAGGAGACCAATTGTAAATTTATCGTCATGGATAATTCAATAAAACTTCATTACACATAACAAGTCATTGAAGCATATTAAAAAATGAAGTTGTGAATGAATGACTTTCTTAAAATATAACTACTTTCTGGTGGATGATGCCGTGTTCATGCAAGAACTGGTGTCTGCAGACAATCTCTGATGCAATGGATCTATGAAGTAGAGAGGAGGGTTGATCAATGTTATATGCACGAATATACAATGATGAAGTTCTATTTCCAGTTATATCCAAGATTTCCCTCATGCTGAAACTCCAGTGTAAATATATCATTTCTAGACTTGAGCGAACGTGCTCGTAACGAGCACTGTACTGCTCGGATACCCTGCGCTCGCATGGGCGCAGGCATCCGGATCCGTCGGGTGAGGCGCCACAGAAGCTTTAGGAATAAGACATTTACCTTGTTATGTCCTTATTAAGGGATAGATTTCCTGACATAAATTGGTGCATGTCTCCGGTCATCCACGACAATAAGGAAATATTTTTATTTCGGTGTATCCACATATGACCTCAGGCAGGATAGGAAGTGAATTCTGACAGCCAGTTTCATGATCTCAAGCTCTGCTGAGGTTTTGGTGTTCATGCGTTTTTGTTTTTTTTTTCCATTATTTTCACATCCAGAGTTGTTTGGTGTTTTGATCTTGAGCCAGGACAACCAGGAGAAGAAATAGAACAGATCAGACCTAGCACAGCGATTAATAACAGGAATACATTGAGTCCCAATAATTATTCACAAATGAAATTGTATTTCTGCTTCTATAACCCATTATTATTAACCTTACTTTGGACATTAATGATTCCTAATTTACCATTCCATAGCCTCCTTTTCCAAGCTCTTTAAGAAAATAGAGATCCTCAGGGTCAGTAGATGGTTTGGTATTTATAAGACCAGATGATGGAGAAAGGCCTTCATCTACTGGCATGTCAGCGTTCTTAATGGACATCTGTCAGCAGATTTTTACCCATGAAACTGGCTGACCTGTTACATTTGCACCTGGCAACTGAAGGCATCTGTGTTGGTCCCATGTTCATATGTGCCTGCATTACTGATAAAAATTATGCTTTAATATATTTAAATAGACCTCTAGAAGCAACAGGGGTGTTGCCTCTACACCTAGAAGCCCTGCTCTCTCTGCAACTTCCTGCACTAGAGCTTTGCTGGCATGAGTCGGATGTCAGGATATGACTTAAAGGGGTTGTCTCAGTTCAGCAAAAAGCATTTATTATGTAGAGGAAGTTAAAGGGAGCCTGTCACCACTATATGACCATATACAGCGCTTACATAGCTCTGTTGCACATCTACACATGAATGTAATGGACCCTTTGTTATTTTCTTTAGATTTGCAGATGCAGGAAACACACCGTTTAATTCATACGCAAATGAGCACTCGCAAGTGCCCAGGGGCGGTGTTCATTGTGTAGGAGCCCAGGCTCTTTCATGGTTACTCCTCCCCAGCCTCTGCCTTTGCCCTCCCTCCTATTCCCTTGTGTAATACAAGGAGGGAGGCTGGGGAGAAGAAACTATGAAAGAAGGCAGAGCAGCCTGGGCTCCTACACAGTGAACCTCGCCCCTGGGCACTTGCGAGTGCTCATTTGCATATGAATTAAAATGCGTTTTTCCTGCATCTGCAAGTCTAAAGAAAATAACAAAGTTACCATTACATTCATGTGTAGATGTGCACCAGAGCCATATAAGCTCTGTATATGGTCATATAGTGGTGACAGACTCCCTTTAACACAAACCATGTATACTAATGTATTGTTTTATCCATATTGCTTCCTTTGGAAGCAAAGCTGGATGTATGCACTTTTCCATCGCATTATACACTGCTTGTTTGCATGGTTATGACAACCCTGCAATTCATCGGCTGGGTTCTGGACTTAGAGCTCACTGTCCTTGTCTGGCCGTCCTTGTCTGTCTGTTTGGTGGCAAAAAAAACCCAAGTGTGCCCGTCAGTAACACCAGGTGCACAGCGTATTACAACCGTTCAAAAGTCTATGTAGCTGACATCCGTTGTTACATTTAATACCGTTAATTTAGGCCTCAGTTCCTCATTTGCGTCTGCAGTTTAATTTGCCCAAGGAGGGAATTAAATTATAGGGATAGGATTTGGGTAGGTAGAAAGATTGTTTCTGTTCCAAAAAGACCGCAGTCCATTGTGAAATACGTCTGCTTTTTTTTTTTTTTTTGGGTGGCCAAAAAAAACCTAAGTGTGCCCTGTCAGTAACGCTAGGTGCACAGCGTATTAGAATCGTTCAAAAGTCTATGTAGCTGACATCCGTTGTTACATTTAATACCGTTAATTTAGGCCGCAGTTCCTCATTTGCATCTGCAGTTTAATTTAAGCAAGTAGGGAATTAAACTATAGGGATAGGATTTGGGTAGGTAGAAAGATTGTTTCTGTTCCAAAAAGACCAAAGTTCATTGTGAAATACGTCTGCATTTTTTTTTGGGGGGTGGCAAAAAAAAACCCAAGTGTACTCTGTCAGTAACGCTAGGTGCACAGCGTATTATAACCATTCAAAAGTCTATGTAGCTGATATCCGTTGTTACATTTAATACCCTTAATTTAGGTCGCAGTTCCTCATTTGCGTCTGCAGTTTAATTTACCCAAGGAGGGAATTAAATTATAGGGATAGGATTTGGGTAGGTAGAAAGATTGTACCTCCTTGTCTGTCCGTCCTTGTCTGTCTGTTTGGTGGCAAAAAAAACCCAAGTGTGCCCGTCAGTAACACCAGGTGCACAGCGTATTACAACCGTTCAAAAGTCTATGTAGCTGACATCCGTTGTTACATTTAATACCGTTAATTTAGGCCTCAGTTCCTCATTTGCATCTGCAGTTTAATTTGCCCAAGGAGGGAATTAAATTATAGGGATAGGATTTGGGTAGGTAGAAAGATTGTTTCTGTTCCAAAATACCAAAGTCCATTGTGAAATACGTCTGCATTTTTTTTTTTTTGGTGGCAAAAAAAAACCCAAGTGTGCCCTGTCAGTAACACTAGGTGCACAGCGTATTAGAACCGTTCAAAAGTCTATGTAGCTGACATCCGTTGTTACATTTAATACCATTAATTTAGGCCACAGTTCCTCATTTGCGTCTGCAGTTTAATTTAAGCAAGTAGGGAATTAAACTATAGGGATAGGATTTGGGTAGGTAGAAAGATTGTTTCTGTTCCAAAAAGACCAAAGTCCATTGAGAAATGCGTCTGTTTTTTTTTATTGGGTGGCAAAAAAAAACCCAAGTGTGCCCTGTCAGTAACGCTAGGTGCACAGTGTATTACAACGGTTCAAAAGTCCATGTAGCTGACATCCGTTGTTACATTTAATACCGTTAATTTAGGCCTCAGTTCCTCATTTGCATCTGCAGTTTAATTTGCCCAAGGAGGGAATTAAATTATAGGGATAGGATTTGGGTAGGTAGAAAGATTGTTTCTGTTCCAAAATACCAAAGTCCATTGTGAAATACGTCTGCATTTTTTTTTTTTTGGTGGCAAAAAAAACCCCAAGTGTGCCCTGTCAGTAACACTAGGTGCACAGCGTATTAGAACCGTTCAAAAGTCTATGTAGCTGACATCCGTTGTTACATTTAATACCATTAATTTAGGCCACAGTTCCTCATTTGCGTCTGCAGTTTAATTTAAGCAAGTAGGGAATTAAACTATAGGGATAGGATTTGGGTAGGTAGAAAGATTGTTTCTGTTCCAAAAAGACCAAAGTCCATTGAGAAATGCGTCTGTTTTTTTTTATTGGGTGGCAAAAAAAAACCCAAGTGTGCCCTGTCAGTAACACTAGGTGCACAGCATATTAGAACTGTTCAAAAGTCTATGTAGACATCCGTTGTTACATTTAATACCGTCAATTTAGGCCACAGTTCCTCATTTGCGTCTGCAGTTTAATTTAAGCAAGTAGGGAATTAAACTATAGGGATAGGATTTGGGTAGATAAGATTTGGGAAAGATTGTTTCTGTTCCAAAAAGACCAAAGTCCATTGTGAAATACGTCTGCTTTTTTTTTGGGTGGCAAAAAAAACCCAAGTGTGCCCTGTCAGTAACGCTAGGTGCACAGCGTATTACAACGGTTCAAAAGTCCATGTAGCTGACATCCGTTGTTACATTTAATACCGTTAATTTAGGCCGCAGTTCCTCATTTGCAGCTGCTCTATAACGTTTGCGCATTCAGAATATTGGACATTCGTTTAAATTTTTCTGATCATACAGTTAATAAAAATCTGCACTCCTGTAGTTGTGACCAAGTTGCATATATACTATACAATATGCACAAGGCAAGCAGAAAGGGACGGGGAAGTGGGCGTGCTGCTGATGGTGAATGCAGAGGCGAAGGCTCAGGGCTTGGTAAACTGTGCCTGCTGGCAGAGCCCAAGAGACAAAGTCATCCACAATTCCTAGCTTCATGTCACAGTTTGCAGGGCGGCGCAAGACACAACTCTTGTCGCCACACCAGTGAGAGCAGGTAGTGGGTTGGATTTCAGCTGATAATGCTTCCAGTCGATTAAGCACCACCCTCATTTCCACAAAGTCCAGTCTCAGTAGCCAAGAGTCTGGGCAACTGCATCCTCACCCTGATCCTCCTCCCTCCTTCCTCCCTCCTTCCTCCGTGGCATGAACTGGCGCTCTACGCCTTGGAGGTGCTGGCCTGCCCTGCCGCCAGCATTTTGTCTGAGCGGGTATTTAGTGCCGCTGGGGGCATAATTACTGATAAGCGCATCCGCCTGTCAACTGACAATGCTGACAGGTTGACGCTTATCAAAATGAACAAGGCCTGGATTGCCCCTGACTTTTCTACTCCACCAGAGGAAAGCGGCTTAACATGAAGGAACCTTAAATCTGGCTTTTAGGGTATATTGAATACACTGTATTATCATGTACCCCTTCCTCTTCTCATCCTCCTCTTCCTCCATCATATGAAACTGCTTATTAGGCTGCCCTCGAGGTCCACCAGCTGGGCCTGCACCCTATTTTTTAGCCGGTCAGCTCACGAGCTGGGTCTGCACCATAATTTTGTTGCCTGTCAGCTCACCAGCAGGCCCTCAACCATAATATTTTACACGCTCAGCACTGCTACATGTCACACATAATGTTTCAGACGTTCAGCTAAGCGGCATGTCAAAAATAATTTTTAACACGCTCAGCCTGCTACATGTCACTTATAATGTTTCAGACATAGTAACATAGCTTATAAGGCCGAAAAAAAGACATCTGTCCATCCAGTTCGGCCTGTTATCCGGCAAGTTGATCCAGAGGAAGGCAAAAACCCCTGTGAGGCAGAAGCCAATTTTCCTCACTTTAGGGGGAAAAATTCCTTCCCGACTCCAATCAGGCAATCAGAATTACTCCCTGGATCAACAACCCATCTCTAGTAACTATAAACTGTAATAGAATTATACTCCAGAAATACATCCAGACCCCTCTTAAACTCTTTTAGTGAACTTACCATCACCACCTCCTCAGTCAGAGACTTCCATAGTCTTACTGCTCTTACCGTAAAGAATCCTCTTCTATGTTTGTGAACAAACCTTCTTTCCTCCAGACGCAGAGGATGTCCCCTCGGCACAGTAACAGTCCTGGAGATAAATGGATCACGGGAGAGATCTCTGTACTGACCCCTGATATATTTATACATTGTTATTAGATCTCCCCTCTTTTTTCTAAAGTGAATAACCCTAATTATGATAATCTTTCTGGGTACTGTAGTCCACCCATTCCAGTTATGACTTTAGTTGCCCTCCTCTGAACCCTCTCCAGCTCTGCTATGTCTGCCTTGTTCACAGGAGCCCAGAACTGTACACAGTACTCCATGTGTGGTCTGACTAGTGATTTGTAGAGTGGCAGCACTAAGTTCTCATCACGGGCATCTATGCCTCTTTTGATGCAACCCATTATTTTATTGGCCTTGGCAGCAACTGTCTGACACTGGTTTCTACAGCTTAGTTTGCTGTTCACTAAAATTCCTAGGTCCTTTTCCATGTCAGTGTTACTGTCACGCTCTGGTGTGGAGGGAATAGCCACACCGAGCGTACGAGGGAAGAGAAAAGACCAAAACCAGGGAAACGGTCACCTCCTGCAGGGATCCCTGAAATTAGGCCCTGACTGACTATTAGTATGAACAAACCTGGGTGGTAGGAAAGTTCATACACAGGAACCTAATAATAAATGCACCCTAGAAAACCCTGCAGCTAGTGACACAAGAAAGAGTAATCCCGTTCCTCCAATAATAGGACGAACAGGGGACTCCAAAAGGAAAACAAGAAAAGGGGAAAAGTCACTTATCTTAAGCAGATATCGCAGCAACCGGATCTCAGCTGAGATCCACACCACACTCTACTAAGAAGGCAGAAAGTATAAACCGCAAGGGATACTGGGAGAGGAAGTAAATAGGGGTAAATAGGAGAAAGCTAATTACCACAGCGGCAACAGCTGAGGGGAAGGGGTGTGGTGAACAGCAACGAAACCAAGGGAAGAGCAAGTCAAATTATGTCACTTTAGAAAGCCGCGCAGAATGTCTGATACCAGACGCAAGCCCACTCGTGACAGTTACCCAGTGTTTTACAATTTAGTATGTACTGGTGACTTGCATTATTCCTTCCTATGTGCATTACATTTGTCAGTGTTAAACCTCATCTGCCACTTCTCTGCCCAAGCCTCCAATCTATCCAGGTCCATCTGTAACAGTGTACTGTCCTCTTCTATGTTAATTACTTTACAGAGTTTAGTGTCATCTGCAAAAATTGATATTTTACTGTGCAAGCCTTCTACAAGATCATTAATAAATATATATAGAAGTTCAGCTAAGCGTCATGTCAAAAATAATTTTTAACACGCTCAGCTCTGCTACATGTCACTTATAATGTTTCAGACGTTCAGCTAAGCGGCATGTCAAAAAAAAATTTTAACACGCTCAGCTCTGCTACATGTCACTTATAATGTTTCAGACGTTCAGCTAAGCGGCATGTCAAAAATAATTTTTAACACGCTCAGCTCTGCTACATGTCACTTATAATGTTTCAGACGTTTAGCTAAGCGGCATGTCACCCTTAAATTTTTTTTACGGTCAGCTCGGCAGCAGCATGTCAACATTAAATTTGCGACAGTTTGATGGGCAGCAGCGTGTCAACTTTAAATTTTGGACAGTTTGATGGGCAGCAGCGTCTCACCCTTAAAATTTTTTTACCGTCTTCTCGGCAGCAGCGTGTCAACTTTAAATTTGCGACAGTTTGATGGGCAGCAGCATGTCACCTTAAATTTTTTTTACTGTCAGCTCAGCAGCAGCATGTCAACCTTAAATTTGGAACAGTTTGATGAGCAGCAGTTTTGGGACAGTTTGATGGGCAGTAAATTTGGGAAAGTTTGATGGGCAGCATGTCACCCATAAATTTTCTTGACGTTCTGCTTGGCAGCAGCGTGTCAACCTTAAATTTGGGACAGTTTGATGGGCAGCAGCGTGTCAACCTTAAATTTGGGACAGTTTGATGAGCAGCAGCGTGTCACCCTTAAATTTGGGAAAGTTTGATGGGCAGCAGCGTGTCAACCTTAAATTTGGGACAGTTTGATGGGCAGCAGCGTGTCACCCCTAAATTTGTTGACGTTCTGCTCGGCAGCAGCGTGTCAACCTTAAATTTGGGACAGTTTGATGGGCAGCAGTGTGTCAACCTTAAATTTGGGACAGTTTGATGAGCAGCAGCGTGTCACCCTTAAATTTGGGACAGTTTGAAGGGCAGCAGCGTGTCACCCTTAAATTTGGGACAGTTTGATGGGAAGCAGCGTGTCACCCGTAAATTTTTTGGATGTTTTGCTCGACAGCAGCACCACATGTACATTTTTTTGACGTTCTGCCTGTCAGCAGCATGTCAACCTCAAATTTGGGATAGTTTGAATGAATGTTTGTATATGTACAGCCAATGTGGGTGAATTTCTTAAAACATTTTAAAGATCTGTGAAAATGAACCTGCTGAGCACAAATAATATATACTAGAAAATAATTACTGTAATCAAGAATAAGCCAGCTGCTAAACATCGACACACTAGAGTAGATCAGGCAAAATGAACCTAGGTCCATAAATGATTGAAAGCTAAATAAACAGTATAACAACAGCAAGAAATTTCTATAGTAATAACCAAAATCACCAAAGGGATCTCTATAAGCTATTTGGCATGATTCCAGACATCCAACATTGCTTTCTCCTCTTATAGTAAATGGAAAGATCTTGAGGTTAAGAACAGTACACCCCAAAGGCCAAATATTTTCAGCACCATTAAGAAAAGTTCTAAGAGAGTTATGTGCAAATCGAAATTGACTTCTAGATTGGCAAATACTTTAAACAATATGGTGCCAGTAGATGCAATGCAGGCTTTGCACTGCCTTTGTTAGGTATAGGAAATATTCCTATACTTTACAAAAAATGTAAAGGATTTCCAAGTGGTTTTAATATAAATATTTCTGGAATAGAGATATGCAAACTGGGTGGCTTGGAGGTAGAAAAGTATTTTCAGGTGAATGGCTTTGGTGGACCAAAAGATCAAAACAGGCTTGTAGCAGTTAAAATAAGCAAGCCGGCACCATCTATATAGAGACCAGTAATTGGTATATCTGCCCTGAGAAATAGTCTTACAGTACTCAATGTAATCCCTGGTCTATTGCTATTTTTTATTGTATTGAAGGTCTTAAAGAGGTTGTCTCACCTCAGCAAATGGCCCTTTATCATGTAGAGAAAGCGAATACAAGGCACTTACTAATGTATTGTGATTGTCCGTATTGTTTCCTTTGCTGGCATCATTCATTTCTTTCAATTACATTATACACTGCTCGTTTCCGGGGATTATGACTAGAGATGAGCGAGTAGTGAAATATTCGAAATTTCGAAATTCGATTCGAATAGACCGCGAAATTCGACTATTCGACCAGATATCGAATCCCATTAAAGTCTATGGGGAAAAAATGCTCGCCACTTGGAAATCTCAATTCGACCACTTGGAGGTCACCAAGTCCACCCTGGAACCTCAGAAAAGGATGCCAACACTGCTGGAATGCAACTAGGACAGCAGGGGAAGCATGTCTGGGTGCATATAACCCGCCCAAGTCGCACTATTACGCCACTATCACAGCCTCTCAACAATACACTCCAAAGACAATCTAACCTCTCTGTAAAGTGAGACCATACAAGGAAACGCTTCTTTCCTCAACATTTGCCATGGACCCCAAGCCAAACTAGACAAAAAAGAAGATAAAATTCTGCACCCCTTAAAATCACGTTGCCTATGACAACCACAGATGGCATAGGCAAGGGGGAAAGCAAATAGACCCCACCCCTAATTGTCATTGTGTGTGTGTGTGAGATGTGGTCAGACATGTCTTCTTTAAAATGTAAAAACAACTCAAAAACACATGCAGAAGCCTTAAAATGCCCAAATTGTTGGCGCTTGAGATGTCACTGACCCGACCTGGCCCAGTGTCATGTCTAGCAGGTAAAGCAGTGGGGATGTTGAGGGATGCATAGGACTGCAAAAGGCAGAAGAGGCCGTGGGCTGCCAGAGGCTCATGGAAAATTTTGTGGAGGCCCAAGAGGTGAGACGTCTTAAAAATTGTGTGGAGGCTAAAGAGGTGAGACCTCTTAAACATTTTGTAGAGCCCCAAGAGGTGAGACCTCTAAAAATTATGTGGAGGCCCAAGAGGTGAGACCTCTTAAAAATTATGTGGAGGCCCAAGAGGTGAGACCGCTTAAACATTTTGTGGAGGCCCAAGAGGTGAGACCTCTTAAACATTTTGTACAGGCCCAAGAGGTGAGACATCTTAAAAATTATGTGGAGGCCCAAGAGGTGAGACCTCTTAAAAATTATGTGGAGGCCCAAGAGGTGAGACCTCTCTTAAAAATTATGTGGAGGCCCAAGAGAAATTATGTGACACCTCTTAAAAAATTTGTGTAGGCCCAAGAGGTGAGAGGCCCTCTTAAAAATTATGTGGAGGCCCAAGAGGTGGAGACCAAGAGGTCTGTAAAAATTATGTGGAGGCCCAAGAGGAGAGACCGTGTTAAAAACCTGAGACTTATGTGGAGGCCCAAGAGGTGAGACCTGTTAAAAATTATGTGGAGGCCCAAGAGGTGAGACCTGTTAAAAATTATGTGGAGGCCCAAGAGGTGAGACCTGTTAAAAATTATGTGGAGGCCCAAGAGGTGAGACCTGTTAAACATTTTGTGGAGGCCCAAGAGGTGAGACTGTTAAAAAGTTATGTGGAGGGCCCAAGAGGTGAGGCAATAAATATATACATTTTT
>ONZH01005813.1:0-28743 GCA_900303285.1 Rhinella marina | reverse complement strand
AAAATCTGCAAAGCTGCATTGTGGATGGGATGAGTCGTCATGGTGGTCTGAACCAGATGGGGAAGAACTCAGGAAGAGACGTCACCTGTAAGTCACTAAATGGAAATTATTATTATGCTACTGACTGTGTATGATGGGAGCTGTAGTCACCTGGATGATCTACAGCTGATGATGGGTGGTAGCATGCTGTTTTGCGCAACAACTACCAGCATCCCTTTACACTTGTTCAGGCCATACTGGGAGCTGTAGTTTCATATGGCGAGGGCTGACCTGACTACTCAGATGGTATCTGTACTAAACCTTTAAAATCTGGTAATGTAGTTATGTAGAGAACTTGGTTCTGGTGATGTATTTATGTAGAGAACTTGGTTCTGGTGATGTATTTATGTAGAGAACTTGGTTCTGGTGATGTATTTATGTAGAGAACTTGGTTCTGGTGCTGTATTTATGTAGAGAACTTGGTTCTGGTGCTGTATTTATGTAGAGAACTTGGTTCTGGTGATGTATTTATGTAGAGAAATTGGTTCTGGTGATGTATTTATGTATTCAACTAGGTTCTGGTGCTGTATTTGACTTATGGGTTTAGTTATGGTGCTATATTTCTTGTCGATTTTGTTGCTGTATTTGACGTATGGGCCTGGTTCTGGTGTTGTATTCATGCAGTGAACTTGGTTCTGGTGCTGTGTTTGACTTCTAGGTTTGGTTCTGGTGCTGTATTTATGTAGAGAACTTGGCTCTGGTGCTGTATTCATGTAGAGAACTTGGTTCGGGTGATGTATTCATATAGAGAACTTGGTTCTGGTGATGTATTTATGTAGAGAACCTGGTTCCGGTGCTGTATTTATGTAGAGAAATTCGTTCTGGTGATGTATTTATGTATTGAACTTGGTTCTGGTGCTGTATTTATGTAGAGAACTTGGTTCCGGTGATGTATTCATATAGAGAACTTGGTTCTGGTGATGTATTTATGTAGAGAACTTGGTTCGGGTGATGTATTCATATAGAGAACTTGGTTCTGGTGATGTATTTATGTAGAGAACTTGGTTCTGGTGCTGTATTTATGTATTGAACTTGGTTCTGGTGCTGTATTTATGTAGAGAACTTGGTTCCGGTGATGTTATTTATGTAGAGAACTTGGTTCTGGTGATGTATTTATGTAGAGAACTTGGTTCTGGTGATGTATTTATGTAGAGAAATTGGTTCTGGTGATGTATTTATGTATTCAACTAGGTTCTGGTGCTTGTATTTGACTTATGGGTTTAGTTATGGTGCTATATTTCTTGTTGATTTTGTTGCTGTATTTGACGTATGGCCTGGTTCTGGTGTTGTATTCATGCAGTGAACTTGGTTCTGGTGCTATGTTTGACTTCTAGGTTTGGTTCTGGTGCTGTATTTATGTAGAGAACTGGCTCTTGGTCTGTATTCATGTAGAGAACTTGGTTCGGGTGATGTATTATGTAGAGAACCTGGTTTCCGGTGCTTGTATTTATGTAGAGAACTTGGCTCTGGTGCTATATTTATGTAGAGAACTTGGTTCTGGTGCTGTTTTTGACTTATGGGTTTGGTTCTGGTGCTGTATTCATGCAGTGAACTTGGTTCTGGTGCTATATTTATGTAGAGAACTTGGTTCTGGTGCTGTTTTTGACTTATGGGTTTGGTTCTGGTGCTGTATTCATGCAGTGAACTTGGTTCTGGTGCTGTGTTTTGCCTCTAGGTTTGGTTCTGGTGCTGTGTGTATGTAGTGATCTTGCTCTGTATTTGTGTGTTAAACATACATCTGATGCTATACGTCTAATACTATCCATTCACATTTGCGCTTGGGTCACAGATTCTGTTAAAAAGACCGGGCAGAAAAGTTCTGCATGCAAGACTTTTTTGTTCGGTAAAGGAGCAGCATCCTGAGCAGACCCTATTGTACTCAATGGAGTCTCTTCAGCTCAGGGGTTGGTAAATCTGCCGCCTTTTAACCATTTAAAGCCCATTTACCTATACCGGCTTTATGGTAGGCGGAGTTAAACAGGTTAAGGGTGGGCCGCTACACATGGGCCAGTGCTGTGTGCTTGCCACCCAGGCTAAAATTTGCCAGCCAGCCCCTGACAACCACTATACAATGGACAGCGCTGTGCTTGATAAGCTGCAAGGAGGTCTCTTCAAACAGCTGTTTGGCAGGGGTGCTGGGTGTCGGACCCCCGCCGATCTGATACTGATGACCTATCCTGAGGATAGGTCATCAATATCCAATGCCTGGAGAACCCCTTTAAATCTAGGCATATGTCTATTGTCATAAAGCATATCTGCATACCCCAATTTAACAAGCTCCTATGTTCTCCCTTAACCTGAATGGTAATTAAATTTGCATTCTATGTACCCCCACTTCTTGCTCTGCTGTATTTCTTGGATTATACCAGGGAACCAGGAGGATCTGGATGGGCACTTGTCTAAGAACTGTACATGATCAGTACACAATACAGTACATACAATATACAGTCCTCCTTACTCGCCGCTCTTTCACTATACCCCCTCCCATTCACGCAGCCGCTACAAACCCCAATATACATCATGTATGCGGCAGAGCTGACTTATTTACAGCTGCCGAACACCCACACGAAGTGAGAAAGTATCCTGTTAATTAAAGCGTCCGTAAACATTTTGCTTTTCCTAAACTTTTAATTAAATGTGTATTAATATTTAAGACTTGTGATATTTAATTTACTTTCAATGAAGAGAATGTTAAATGTTAATTGTTCCCGAAGAACGTGTCCTTGACAGACACTGAAACCACAGATTAACGTGATATTATTCCATAACTCTGCACAGAAGACGTCTCTTATCGTAAAGATGAAGACAAATGTCCGCGGTAAGGTGATAGCGCCGCCGTACGAGGAGCTGCTGAGATCAGTTTGCATAGAAATGCATCCCCGAGTGCTGAAAACATAAGTTCTTATAGAGGGAGCAGGTATTTCCTATAAATCATACTACTGAATAACAATATGGTCCTTACTCTAAAAAGGCTGATAACAGACAGCAATAGATTGCCTCAAAGACTTTGGATTAAATATTATTAAAGACCACCCGTCAAACCTTATTAAACCAAGCACATGGCCTGGTAGAGTCGATCCTGCTGATTAAAATGACACCTGTCTTGTGAAAATCGGTTGCGGGATTCCCGAGAAAAAAAGACTTTTATTCTTTATGCAAATTAGGTCACTGAGGGGCGTGGTCAGCACTGGAAAGCTGAGGAGCTGAAGCACACAAAGGGACTAGGCCCCGCCCTTCTGTACACTAAAGCCCTCAGCTGCATAAAGAATAAAAGTTGTTTTACTCTGAAACGCCATCACCGATTTTCACAAGACAGGTATCATTTTACTCAGCAGGATCAACCCTACTAGGCAGTGTGGTTGATTTAATAGGATTGATACTTCTGACAGGTGCCCTTTAAGGGTTGAACAGGCCTATCTGTGGACTAGAAACTGGTGAACCCAGCTACTCACATGATAATCGGGCCGGGGTTGGTTCATGCTATCACACCGCCTGTCAACAAGGGCCAGGACGGTTGTTTCTTTGCGGGATGATTTGTATTTTGTAAAAGCATGATTTTAGGGTGCATGTAACTTATTGACTACATTTTATAACTCCTTCTAAGGAGAACAAAAAACAGTTCTGGTTTGTTTTTATTTAAAATATTCCATTGCTCACACCGTAGCATGAAAAACATTTTCACTTAAAGGGGTTGTCTGGGCTTTTTAATATTGATGACCTATCAATATCAAAACTGTGGGGGTCTGACACCCGGCACCACCGACGATCAGCTGTATGAGGAGACAGCGCGCAGTGTGCATGCGCCGTCTCCTGTCTCCCTTCCTGTTCACCGCTGCGGTCTATGGGACCGCAGCGGCGGACAGGAAGAGAGAAGGGAGACAGCCCGTGCGCATGCTGTCTCCTGATACAGCTGATCGTCGGGAGTGCCGGGTGTTGGACCACCGCTGATCTGAGAGGATAGATCATCAATATTAAAAAGCTCGGAGAACTCCTTTAATGCTGCCACAGTACAAATACAGGCATACCAAATTGATATAGTTTTTTTTATGTTTTATTACTTTTTACAAAAAAAATATTTTTTTGCCACCATATTCATTTTTTATTTTTTCATCTGTGAAGCTGTGAGGGATTTTTTTAAAGACTTTTTGATTGCTTTTTATTTCACTTTTGGAGGCTAGGTGAACAGAAGCATTCTGGTATTGTTTTTAGCTTCTTTTTTTTACCCTAATGTGTTTGTTTACTAGGACGGGTTGTTACAGGCGAGGAGATACCAATTATGTATAGTTTTTTACTTTTTACATAAAGGCAGTTTTACCGAATTGCTTCGTATAGCGGTGTGAGTGAACCATCTGCCTGTACATGCATGGTGTTCCACTGGACAGATTTAATTTAACAGCTATATCCTGCCTTTTCTTATATAGCGCTGTGTCATTTCTTACTGCTACCTCCCCATTAAGCTCCCCAGAATCACCAGGACCTGACATTGTACTCTCTTTCCTTCCAGCCTAATACACTTTTTCTTTACAGTGGTTGGAAGCTCAGGTTTTCCTGATACAGAGCTCCAAATCCCCTGCATAGTCATGGAACTATATGAGAAAATTCTGATTGTCACCACTAGAGGGAGATTAGGAGCTTACATCTATCATTGAAGTCAAATAATAACAGTACGTGCTAGGCTCCTACACTCCCCCTAGTGGTGGCTTCAGGTAGACAGAATACTCTGTATTTCAATGCAGGGAATTTCTACTTCCGTCCCAACCCTCATAATACCATATATTAAGAAATAATTGTGCATAGAATTAAAAGGCAGGTATTTCACATTCATTCCTCTCTCATGTCAACCAGTTATATTTTGAGCATTTCTTGGAAGTATGTGCTACAATCTTTGGAAATTATGAAGCTACACAGCTTGATTAGAAAAAAAAAAACTATGAATAAAAGCAAAGAAATTGTCAACCATGGCCCCCGCTGAGGGACTGCGAAAAACTGCTTACTTTACATTTTCAGTATCCAAGCAGGAAAAAAATAATGTGACCAGATGGTTCTCTTCTTCTCTCCTCCAGTATGAAGTTTCTATAGCAACTTTTTGTGCAAAAGCAGAAATGTCGGGTTTATCCTGGAATAGGTTTATTTATTAGGGAGGATACATTGTAACCTAATTTAGTCCAAAAATCTGATTTTCTGTGAAAGCAAATTAGTTTGAGAGTAAATAAATAAATTGGTTTCATGATAGATAGATAGATAGATAGATAGATAGATAGATAGATAGATATCTCATTATCTATCTCTTTTCATTCATCCATCCTCTATCTACCCATCTCGTATCTGACTATCTATCTATCTATCTATTTATATCTATCTACATCTATCTATTCATTCATCCATCATCTATCTACCCAAGTAATATCTATCTATCTATCTATCTATCTATCTATCTATCTATCTCATATCTATCTCATATCTATCTCATATCTCTCTATCTAATATCTATCTATTTATATCTATCTACATCTATCTATTCATTCATCCATCCATCATCTATCTATCAATCTATCTATCTCATATCTATCTATCTATCTATCTATCTATCTATCTATCTATCTATCTATCTCATATCTATCTCTCTATCTATCTATCTATCTATCTATCTATCTATCTCTATCTAATATCTATCTATTTATATCTATCTACATCTATCTATTCATTCATCCATCATCTATCTATCAATCTATCTATCTATCTCTATCTAATATCTATCTATTTATATCTATCTACATCTATCTATTCATTCATCCATCATCTATCTACCCATGTAATATCTATCAATCAATCTACATTGATGTCACACTAATGTTGCGCGCCAATTTTTTATAAAGCAAGTCTATGGTGTCGCACTGCGACATGCTGCGACTGCGATACGACAGTCATAGAAAAACCCATCTTGAATGAAGTTTTTGCGACTGTCGCGTCGCAGCGCAGCATGTCGCAGTGCGACACCATAGACTTGCATTATAAAAATTGTTGCACGACATTAGTGCGACAAAATGTTGTTGTGTAGCCCTAGCCTAACTCTAGATAGACAGAATTGAGATAGATTAGATAGATACATCTCATTATCTATCTACGTATGTATCTCTGTTCATCCATCCATCATCTATCTACTCATCTAGTATCTATCTATCTAAATTCAAGAAGCGAGGCAGCACTCCAAAATGGTGAAAAAATGTAAGACCGTTTATTCCCACAATGCAACGTTTCAGCCTTTCTCAAGCCTCATGGAGTAGGCTGAAACGTTGCATTGTGGGAACAAACGGTCTTACATTTTTTCACCATTTTGGAGTGCTGCCTCACTTCTTGGATTTGCATACTTGGTTTATTATCCTTAACCTGGAGGGATTGCACCTGGATTATCATTGTGACTTGTGCTGCTGTTTTTTGTTATCTATCTATCTATCTATCTATCTATCTACCTAAAAAAAAATCCAAAGAATGAGGCAGCACTCCACGGCTTGTGCAAACGGTGGGTGGATTTATTCCATAGCAACGTTTCAGCTCTCACAATGGAGCCTTTGTCAAGCTTGACAAAGGCTCCATTGTGAGAGCTGAAACGTTGCTATGGAATAAATCCACCCACCGTTTGCACAAGCCGTGGAGTGCTGCCTCATTCTTTGGATTTTTTATTAGTATATGGAACGCCGAGCCGGGCGTTGGATGGGAGGAATTGCACCCTAATTTCACCTTATTGTGCTGCTGTTATTTTCTCTTTTGTTTTTGGATTGTATCTATCTACCTATCTACCTATCTATCATCTATCTATCTCCTATCTATCTCCTATCTATCTCCTATCTATCTATCTATCTATCTATCTATCTATCTATCTATCTATCTATCTATCTCCTATCTATCTATCTATCTATCTATCTATCTCCTATCTATCTATCTATCTAATATCTATCTATCTCCTATCTATCTATCTATCTATCTATCTATCTATCTATCTATCTATCTATCTAATATCTATCTCCTATCTATCTATCTATCTATCTACAAACAATTCTAAAATATGGTCCGCACAGTCTATTATAAAAGTATAGAATGGGTGCCAGTAGCTGTGGACACGATCCAAGATCCAAACAATAAAAAAGTAACTCCACGGCACTCCAATGTAGTGAATCAAAAGGTGTTTATTCACCTGATTGCGACGTTTCAGTCCACTCAATGGGACTTTTCTCAAGCAGTATACTGTATATCTATCTATCTATCTATCTATCTATCTATCTATCTATCTCCTATCTATCTATCTATCTAATATCTATCTCCTATCTATCTATCTATCTATCTATCTATCTATCTATCTATCTATCTCCTTTCTATCTACCTATCTATCATCTATCTATCTCCTATCTATCTATCTATCTCTCTATATATCTCCTATCTATCTATCTCATATCTAACTATCTATCTATCTAATATCTATCTATCTAATATCTATCTATCTCCTATCTATCTCCTATCTATCTATCTATCTATCTATCTATCTATCTAATATCTCATATCTAACTATCTATCTATCTGATATCTATCTATCTGATATCTATCTATCTATCTACCATCTATCTATCTTCTATCTATCTATCTATCTATCTATCTATCTATCTATCTATCTATCTAATATCTATCTATCTATCTAATATCTATCTATCTAATATCTATCTATCTATCTATCTATCTATCTATCTATCTATCTATCTATCTATCGTTCTGTTTGAATACCTTTTGGAAAAAAGACAAACACCTCTATCAAGTCTACTCTTTTATACAGAATTTCGTAGATTTGCACACCTGTAGCATTCGTCTCTTTCAGTCAGGCTATTTGGTGATCTGTATGGCTTTCTGAAATGGCTTTTCCAGCTGTACTCCAACTCCCATCATGCCCTGAGAGCCTGCGCCAACAGCTGACAAGCCCTAAGTTGCAGACCCTTTAATGTAATATTCCATAGCTTTACAATGGATACAATTGGCAACATTTTGCTACATGGTCCTGACTCGTTAACCTTTTATCTCACCATAGCCCTCAGACCCTCCTTAGAAACCACTGAGAACCATAGTCTTTCCAGCCATTTAAAGAACATACAGATTATGGTGCAGGGAATGCGTACAATTACAGCTAACCATATAGTGCACTCCTCTAAATAGCAGACCGGTCCACTCCACGTCTACTAATGACACCTTGTTGAATGTGGACAGGGAACCTATTAACTTATCTAAAAGGTCACCCAGTATCCGGGGAGTGCAGCGATTCAGCGGCCGATCTCATACAATGGCTGCTATTACTCTCATTATTATGCCTTCAGATTTAGCTTCATTTTTAGATTTGCTATTGATCTCTTTGAAAATGCCAGAGGAGTTTCTGGTCATGCGGAACATGTCGTGCGCGGCCGTGAGTGCTGTTCTGTGTGGCCGTCCTGAGCGCAGACGCCAGAATAAAGTCCATTTAATGGAACAAAAATACCACTTGAGCACATTTCCAGGATAATAAGGTATAATACCACTAGTTACAAAAATCATACAATTCCTCATAAATTATTCTCTTCTGTCAAATTCTCAAAAACTTTATTCCATTATATTTTTTAGTTTTGTTTCTAGAAAAGCTGGGTGACTGCCAATATGGCCACCATTACTACTCCCACTGAAATATAACCCCAAATAACTAGAATGATTTGTGCTTAAAGGGTTTCTGTCACCAGTTTTTTCGGTATGAATCAGGCTGACATTAGAGATGTGCTAATGTCACCTGATTCCAAACATATATCTGTTTTATTTACTGGTGCCCCCATTTTTATATAAAATGAACTTTTATTTTATGCTAATAAGGCTTCTAGGTGCAAAGGGCGTTACCTCTGCTCCTAGAGGCTCTGTTGATTGACAGGACCAGGCAGAGAGGAAACACTCCATTCACCATAGCTTGCAAG
Source organism: Rhinella marina (assembly GCA_900303285.1). Lineage (NCBI taxonomy): Eukaryota > Metazoa > Chordata > Amphibia > Anura > Bufonidae > Rhinella > Rhinella marina. The sequence goes on along the minus strand of ONZH01005813.1, from coordinate 19,732 downwards.
GACCTTCAATGATGTCATGACCATGTGATCAGTCACATGGTTTAGGAGGAGACAGGCTGTTTGTGTCCATAGGGCTCATTTACACGGCCGTATGAATGAGTCCGCATCCGTTCCGCAACCCATTCATTTCAACTGCGTGCTGTCTGCATCCGTAATTCTGTTCCGCGGCCTCACAAAAAATATAGAGCATGTCCTATTATTATCTATGATATTGGCGGCCAAATTGCGGAACGCACACGGGCCAGTATCCATGTTTCGCGGATCCGCAACACACTACGGTCATCTGAATGCGCCCTTAAAGTGTTTTTGGCCTTTGAAAATAAGGGTGCATTCACACGACCATAGTTTTGGGTCCGCATCCGTTCCGCATTTTGCGGAACGGGTGCGGACCCATTCATTTCAATGGAGCCGCAATAGATGTGGACGGCACACAATGTGCTGTCCGCATCCGTAGGTCCGATCCGCGGCCCCGCAAAAAAGATAGAGCATGTCCTATTCTTGTCCGCAATCGCGGACAAGAATAGGCAGTTCTATCATAGGGCCGGCTACATTCACACGGCCGGTATCCGTGCTTTGCGGGTCCGCAATTTGCGGACCGCAAAACACATACGGTCGTGTGGATGTAGCCTAAACAAGATTCTTCTTATTCACTGACTGCAAGCAGAGGTCTTGAAAATCATGAAGAATTAATAAACCGCTAAGCGAATTAGAAAGTTACTGAACTTTTTGGAAAACAATGTTTAAAAGGGTTGTACAGGATTACAGAAACAGCACCACACTTGTCCATGGCTGTAAGTGGTATTGCAGCTCAGCTCCTTAGAAGTGAATGGGATAGAGCTGCAATACCACTCACAACCTGTAGGCAGGTGGGGCACTGTTTCTGAAAGGGCATTCATGTTTTTCTAATCCTGTTTCCATATCAATCACTTAATACTAAATCTTCACAACCTCCATATGAGACGACTATGTATGGCAAAAAGAAAAAAGAAAAATTGTGCAGAGAACCTGATAATTCGGCTTTGGAAACAGAGAAAGCCGAGGACTGTGAACTACATCGGGGTTCAATTTAAACTTCAGCTAAACACTTCAAGTTCTTCAGATTTTCAGTTTTCAGCCGAGAGCTTGATTATAAATTCTCACACAGATAGCAATGAATCGAAGATGAGAGGCCTATGATGTAGCCAAATCTATTTGTCGGGAGAACAATTCTGAGGTTTGCTCAGATAATTAATGTTCCAGTCTCGCTCAGAGTTATCTCCTGCGAGACAGAAATTGACCTGTCTCCTGCTACCGTACCGAAAATGTACATCCTCGTCTTTCTGCTTACTCAGTCCTTGGCAGCCATTTCCACCCTGACTGCAGAAAAATAATCTCCAGTCCGACCGACTGTAATCACACAATGGCCGCGTACTGCCACACGCTAACGACATGCTACTCGGTGTCAAGATGGAAACCAAAGAGGATCCAGAAGGACGGGAAGATTGCGGCGATGTGGAACAATAGCACCTAACAGAGCTGAAGAAAACGGTTAAAGGGCAACTCCGTCTGAAAGGGATTGTCTTGGCTTGTAAACAGCCTATGAGTTATCCCATTCAGGACCAGAAGCAATTTTTTATTTTTCATCATCGTTAATAACTTTAAGCGATTGCGGACGACTTAAAACATACATAGGGTCTGCATGTAACGCCGCAAAAATGTTTAGAGATGTCGTTTGCAGCTGCAGGAGAGGGGAGCTGGTAGTGAGTGACAACTGGGCTCCCCATAGGGAAGGTAGAGATGGTTTAGTATTATCTCTGCCTTCCCCAATGCTGTATACACAGAACTATACATAAAGATCAGGCCATGTGATCGCCAGGTGCTGGGTAACTGCGGGAGCTGCAGGGTCTTAGCGGACCCAGATCAGCTCTACAGTGAGGCCCCAGAAGGTGTATTTCCTAATATGTAGTAGATGTTAGTTCCACCTTGTGGTAGCTGCATTCCTATTTGGCAGAGCCCTCAAGGTTTGTTTGTCCAGTGGATTTTGTACACAGATTTTAGCGCCAAAATCCATGCGGAATCCGCACCGTGAGTTGTGTCACTTTCAGCAAATAGCATTTATTATATAGTCATAACCATAGAAATGAGCAGTGTATAATGTGATGGAAAAATGAATACAGCCAGCAAAGGAGACAATATGGAGAATCGCAAAACATTAGTTAACTTTCTCTACATGATAAATGCAACTTGCTTAAAGGGGTTATCCCATGACTAATGTAAAACATGAAAATCAGACATCATATAGTACATGATGACCTCTTTCTAACAAAGCTAGAACCAGCCCTGTACCTCACATGGATCCAGAGATCTCGACATTCATTGCTCTGCTAGATTTATATCAAGCTGACAGCTCAAGGGGAGGGTCTTTTCTGCTGTAGCTCCGGAGGCGTGTCTCAGCTCTCCCTATTACAACTCAGGGGGTGTGTCTCAGCTCTCCATATCACAGCTCAGGAGGCAGTTGAAGGATGAAACTGAGCATGTGCGGCCTTCTCAGTGAGCAGGTCAAAGAAATAAGAATAAAAACAAAGCAGGTGGCGCTATACGGATACATGTTATTGAATAACTCAGTGGCTATTCTGAATTTTTTAATTACATGCAATTACAAAAGTATTGAGTTCCAGGTGCTGGTTTGAAAACTGTAGAATATTTTTCATGGGACAACCCCTTTAAGTGAGAAAACCCCTTTAACGTCCATGTCAAGAAAGGTAATGTCCATTTCTGGAATGGCTTCAATGAGGAAACCATGGCAGGTGCCTGCATGCGGTTTAGTCCTGTTCAATAGGGCTAATCGGCACCGTTCAAACTGCAAAACTACCGGAAAAAGCCTCAGATTCTATGATAAATACCTACTGAATTTATCTGAGGCGTACTATACAGGCTCGTTCTGAGTTTGCTATGGGATCCTAAGACTTTTCTACATGTCCCCAGTCCACAACTACCCACGGGAGACCCAAGTTGCCCTTCTGCACCAGGATTTATGGAAAGCTGCAGGACAACCACTATGGGGGCAATAATGGCTCCCAGGAATGACTGTCATACAGTTTTTGTAGGAGATCGAATACTTAGAAATTGGATTCCTGGCATGTTCTACGTGACAATACGACACGAAAAACATCCAGTTTCCAAGAAAAGCCTTACGGAAAAACAATGCCAGGACAAAAGTAAATTACATAGGACTGCCCATAAGAATAGCACGTTCATGTGCTTCACCCCGCTCCTCTCGACCGCAGGCTTTTCCTGTGAGATAAGCTGTATAATTAGTCTTTGCCACTGATGGAGGGTTTGCAGCATTGTGGACAACATATGTGGACGTGAAGGTAGCAATATGGTGTCCTCACACGACATCCGACCGACTGGCACCATATGGTGCCTCGCGTCAACAGAATTCCTGTCAGGATGAGACTTTACACTGATCAGCCAAAACATTAAAACCACCTAACATATGCAGATACAAGAAGCAAGATGACATGTGCGTCCTGGCACTTTTCTATCATAACCAGGCAGGAACTTTTTCAGCAATTTGTGCTACAGTAGCTATTCCATGAGCCTTGTGCACCCACCATGACCCAGTTGTCCCATGTTTTACTCTTTCCAAAGTTGCTTCGATCCATATTTTTGCCGATTTTTCCTGCTTCCAACATCAACTTCAAGAACTGACTGTTGGTGCCTAACATATCCCACTCATCGACAGGCACCATTCAGTGTTATTTACCTCACCTTTAGTAAGGGGTTTTAATGTTATGGCAGAACACTAAAGCTCTGGTCACACTGTACTACACTATCAGGAAAGCTTCCAGCACATATGCGAAGCTCATCCAATGGGCCCATCCACCCAGCATAAGCTGAAGGAGTGGCCTATGGCATATGGCGGGTTTGCATGCAGCATCATAACGGGTTTTTTTGCTGTAAGAAACAGTCTAATACACTACGCTCTTCTGACATATACCGCGCAGTGCGCTTTTATTCTACTGCCGACATATGTCACTGTATGCCTATATGGAGAGTCAGAGTCTTCCATGAGAGGTGAAAATCTAGAAGTATCTACGTGTGACGTAGACCTGTAATGGAAGGCTTAAAGGGGTTGTGTCACTTCAGCAAGTGACATTTATCGTGTAGTTAAAGTTAATACAAGGCACTTACTAATGTATTGTGATTCTCCACATTGCTTCCTTTGCTGGCTTGGTTCATTTTACCATTACATTATACACTGCTCGTTTCCAGAAGTTAAGACCACCCTGAGATCCATCAGCGGTGACCATGCTTGCACACTACAGGAAAAAGTGCCCGTCTCTCTGGTGGCCGGAACCGTGGGAGCTCACATAGGCTTGTGCAAACCTCCCACCTATTAGCTGTTTTCCCACCGACCTGATATTAATGACTTAAAGGCCATCATTGTCTAAGTAGACCTCCAGCTGCCACTGCAACCCATTGACACCCAGCAATCACGTTGCAGGGGGGTTTGAGCACCAATAGGATGGCAGACCACTTAGGTGCTCTAGCTGCTACTGAATGTGATATCATAGGGCTTAAACAGGAGATGAGTTGTCAGCAGCATATGACACATATATTACAGTGGGCACCCACTGGCGAGGATACAGTCACCTTCTGTGCACACGCTACCACAACATCATAAGTGGACAGCACTGGCACCCGTGCCTTACATCTGAGGAGAGCCATAGGAGAAGCAATTAAAGGGAGTTTCCACTTAAAATCAAAATAATCAGTGAAAACGATATCTCCATCGGCAAGTCTACCTGAACAAGCAAAATCAGATGCGCAAAACTGAGAGATGGTGATTCGTACAGGATGTAGGTGTCGGGCTTTACCTGTAAAACTGGGTGTTGGGTTGAACTTCTCCAGGAAACCCCATCATTCCGCATACCACCCTGCTGTTATCGATGGTCCACTCATTGTCACAGACCTGCCGCCACCTGCCGTGGTGTTTCACTTCAACGATGCCCTCTGTGACGGGGAGGCTTGCCTTGGCACGCGCAGAAATGGGCTTAATTCTAACCTCCTCGATTTTGTTTGTGTGCTGAAAGAGTTAAATTAATTTGTCAATTCATATACCACTGGAGTCTCGTTGCACAGTTCATTCTGGTTCTGGAATAGAATGCCAGAATGACAGTGAATAATAATCTATTCTGTGACATCACTGTGAGCATGATCCATGCACTGTGACATCACTATTAGCTTTATTACTACACTGTGACATCTCTACGTGCGTTATCCCTACACTTTGACATCACTGTGAGCATTTTTCCTGTACTGTGATATCACTGTACTATACCTGTACCATAACTTCACTGTGCACAGTAATTCCCTATGGTGACATCACTGTGTGCATCACCCCTCTTCTGTGACATCACTGCATAATTCCTGTGCTTATAGTTTGACAATGAGTAAATTTATCCCTGTACTGTGACATCATTTTGAGCATTATTCCTGTATGGTGACCTCACTGTGAGCTTTATCCTTGTATTGTGACATCATTCAGAGCATTATCCCTGTACTGTGACATCATTCTGAGCATTATCCCTGTACTGTGACATCACTGTGAGCTTTATCCTTGTACTGTGACATCATTCTGAGCATTATCCCTGTACTGTGACATCATTCTGAGCATTATTCCTGTACTGTGACATCACTGTGAGCATTATCTCTGTACTGTGACATCACTCTGAGCATTATCCCTGTACTGTGACATCACTCTGAGCATTATCTCTGTACTGTGACATCACTCTGAGCATTATCCCTGTACTGTGACATCACTCTGAGCATTATCCCTGTACTGTGACATCACTGTGGGCATTATCCCTGTACGGTGACATCACTCTGAGCATTATCCCTGTACTGTGACATCACTGTGAGCATTATCCTTGTACTGCAACATCACTCTGAGCATTATCCCTGTACTGTGACATCATTCTGAGCATTATCCCTGTATGGTGACATCACTCTGAGCATTATCTCTGTACTGTGACATCATTCTGAGCATTATCCCTGTATGGTGACATCACTCTGAGCATTATCCCTGTACTGTGACATCATTCTGAGCATTATCCCTGTATGGTGACATCACTCTGAGCATTATCTCTGTACTGTGACATCACTCTGAGCATTATCTCTGTACTGTGACATCACTCTGAGCATTATCCCTGTACTGTGACATCACTCTGAGCATTATCCCTGTACTGTGACATCACTCTGAGCAGGATTTTTATGGAAGCTGTATTTCTTCATATTTTTGTATGACATTACCGTGGGCATTATGCCAGTGCATTAGGGAGACCAAAATAATCATAAACGTATTTTGAACATATTGCTAAATCTGGTTATGGTGAAGTGGGCCCCATAGTAAAACGTCTAATGGGGCCCCACTTCACCATAACCAGATTTAGCAATATGTTCAAAATATGGGGCCCCAAAATAACTTGTTTGGTAACTCCCATTCACACCAAATCCCCCTCCCCTTCCCTTGCATTTGCTCAGGGCCTGCACATACTAGACACTCCGATCTGGCCTTGATGCAGCAGAGCTGAGTTTGTCTTTTTGGCACATCATTTGACATGGTCTTCCATAGTGTGACAGGCGAATCTGGAGTTATCGGACAAATTCAGCTCTGCTACACCTCCGGTAGCTCTTTCTAGTCAACAACATGTCATGACTGTTCCTTGATTGGGCCCGTAGCCCATATTTCTTGGTGAGCAAAATCTGATTTGTCATGTCCTGTATCCTTCCACCGGCCATGAAATGACTGATCTCACCCCGTGCACGCTCTGGAGAAGTTTTGGAATGCCTCAGAGGCGAGGAAACACCACTGGTATGTCAGGCAGGGGTGGGGTGAGGTAATGCAGGCGGGTGCACTATGACTCTATTCATACAGTCAGTCGGACTCTGTGCGCCGCTGTAGCTCTTGGAACGTTTCCCAATTGAATATTTCTATTTTCATTTAGAAAGAACAGACACACAGCGCCAAAAAGTCAGACTTCTGTGACATGCCCCATGCCACTGACAATGCTGTGGGGTTAACCCCATGGATTGGGAGCCCCATGAGCAAGTAAAGTAAAACCACACAGCATTATCTATTATTTATGGAACTATATGGCAGTATTATGTTGGGCTTTTTAAGGCAGTATTAATTGAATACTGGATATTATTTTGGCAGTGTATGGCAGTGTTATGTTGGCTCTTTAAGGTAGTACTATTTGAATATTGGACATTACTTTGGCACTGTATTGCAGTTTTAAGTGGGCTCTTTAGGGCGGTATTATTTGAATACTGGATATTATTCTGGCATTATATGGCAGTATTATGTGGGCTCTTTAAGGCAGTATTATTTGAATACTGGATATTATTTTGGCACTGTATGGCAGTATTATGTCGGCTCTTTAAGGCAGTACTATTTGAATACTGGATATTATTTTGGTACTATATGGCAGTTTTAAGTGGGCTCTTTAAGGCAGTATTATTTGAATACTGGATATTATTTTGGCACTCTATGGCAGTATTAATTGAATACTGGATATTATTTTGGTACTATATGGCAGTATTATGTGGGCTCTTTAAGGCAGTATTATTTGAATACTGGATATTATTTTGGTACTATATGGCAGTTTTAAGTGGGCTCTTTAAGGCAGTATTATTTGAATACTGGATATTATTTTGGCACTCTATGGCAGTATTAATTGAATACTGGATATTATTTTGGCACTATATGGCAGTATTAATTGAATACTGGATATTATTTTGGTACTATATGGCAGTATTATGTGGGCTCTTTAAGGCAGTATTATTTGAATACTGGATATTATTTTGGCACTCTATGGCAGTATTAATTGAATACTGGATATTATTTTGGCACTGTATGGCAGTGTTATGTTGGCTCTTTAAGACAGTATTATTTGAATACTGGATATTATTATGGCACTATAGGGCAGTACTACGTGGGCTCTTTAAGGCAGTATTATGTGAATACTGGATATTATTTGGCCACTATATGGCAATGTTATGTTGGCTCTTTAAGGCAGTACTATTTGAATACTGGATATTATTTTTGCACTGTATTGCAGTTTTAAGTGGGCTCTTTAGGGCGGTATTATTTGAATACTGGGTATTATTTTGGCGTTATATGGCAGTATTACGTGGGCTCTTTAAGGTAGTATTATGTGAATACTGGATATTATTTTGCCACTATATGGTATTACATGGGCTCTTTAACCCCTTGGCGACAATGGGCGTACCGGTACGTCCTGGGCACGAGGTACTTAGTGCAACAGGGCATACCGGTACGCCCTGCATGTAAACCCCCCCTGCTCAGTGCAGGGGGGTTACATGCTGTAATGGGTGCTGTTTAAGACACCCAGCCACCCATAGTTAAGGCCTCGGGGGGTGCCGTGCACCCCCCATAAAGGCGATCGCTGTGAATGGCTGGTCTATTCAGACCAGCCATTCACAGCAGGCAAGGGGTACTCGGCGGGGATAGCGCTATTCTAGCGAATCCCCGCCGAGTGTCAGTATTTAGGGGAGGTCAGGGTGTCCCCCGCCCCCCTGATTGGCTGTGGGCACATGGGTGGGCAGATGGGCGGCGGGGGGGAGACTTGTAATGTGCGGGCGGCTGCCGCGAGTGCCGCCCGCAATAATTCTCAGGATGGCCGAGCGGTATTCAAGCAGAGTATCAGCATACAGCTGATACTCTGCTTGAAACTGCTGACATCGGTGCTGGCACCGATGTCAGCAGTTTAACCCCTTCCATGCCGCGGTCCGTAGGGACCGCTGTATGGAAGGGGTTAACAGGGAGGGAGCGCTCCCTCCCTCTCCCATCGGCGCTGCGGTGCGCTGGCAGCGCCGATGGTGTGGGCAGATGAGAGGGAGGAAGCTCCCTCTCCCTTCCATCGGGACGCTGCTCTGCTGTGGCAGCGTCCCGATGGTTACCATGGCAACCAGACGCTTTCGTCTGGCTTGCCATGGAAGCCTGTTCAAGCTCCTGCTAAAGGCAGGAGCTTGAACAGGCTATAAGAAAATACACTGCAGTACACTATACAGTGTACTGCAGTGTATTGTAAAATACCAGACCCACTGGTTCTTGAAGAACCAAGTGGATCTGAGTCAAGAAAGTGAAAGTTAAAAAAAAAGTTAAAAAAATTGATTAAAAATAAAAAAACACACAATACATAAACATGTTAGGTATCGCCACATCCGTAATAACCCGCTCTATAAAAATATTACATGAGATGGCCCCCCAGGCGAATGCTGTAAAAAAAAAAAAAAAAAAACTATGCCAAAATAGCCATTTTTTTCCCTCTTCCCTCACAAAAAGTGTAATAGCAGGCGATCAAAAAGGCGTATTTACCCCAAAATGGTATCAATTCAACCGTCATCTTGTCCCGCAAAAACTGTACCCTACCTGAGACAATCGCCTGAAAACTGAAAAAAATATGGCTCTCTGAAAATGGCAACACAAAAAAAATATTTTATTCTGTTCAAAATGCATCTAATGTGTAAAACTTTCCAACAATAAAAAAGTTGGACATATTGGGTATCGCTGCGTCCGTAACAACCTGCTCTATAAAAATATTACATGAGATGGCCCCCCAGGCGAATTCTGTAAAAAATTTTTAAAAAAACTATGCCAAAATAGCCATTTTTTTCCCTCTTCCCTCACAAAAAAGTGTAATAGTAGGCGATCAAAAAGGCGTATTTACCCCAAAATGGTACCAATGAAAACCTCACCTCATCCTGCAAAAAATGAGCCCCCACATAAGACAATAACTCAAAAAAATAAAAATCAATGGCTCCCGCAAACCACTCCATCAAAATCTGTGTTGTAAAATCCATATGGCGCTCCTTCTGTTCTGAGTCCTGCCATGTGCCCCCACAGCAGTTTACCACAACATATGGGGTGTTGCCGTATTCAGGAGAAAATGGGTAACAAATTATGGGGGGGCTTTTCTCCTGTTACCCCTTATGCAAATAAAAAAAAATGGGGCTAAAGCAACATTTTATTGGAAGAAAAAAAATGTTCATTTTCACAGCCAAGTGTTTCCAAATTCCGTAAATGCTTAGGGGGTCAAAGTGGTCAGTACCCCCCTTAATATATTCTTTGAAGGGTGTAGTTTCCAAAATGGGGGTCACTTTATGAGGGTTTCCACTGTAGGGGTACGTCAGGGTCTCTCAATTACAAAATGGTGCCTAAAAACTATTCTAGCAAATTTTGCCTCCAAAATCCGTTATGGCGCTCCTTTCCTTCTGACCACTGCCACAAACCCATAGAGACGTTTACCACCACATATGGGGTATTTCTGTAAACTGCAGAATCAGAGGAATGTATATTGAGGTTTAGTTTGCTGTTAACCCTTGCTGTGTTGCAAGAAAAAAAATGTTAACATGAATAATCTACGAAAAAAGTGAAATTTTGAAATTTCACCTCCATTTTCCATTAATTCTTGTGGAACACCTCAAGGGTTAACAAAGTTTGTAACAGCAGTTTTTTATAATTTGAGGGGTGTAGTTTCTAAAATGGGGTCATTTATGGTGGGTTTCATTATGTAAGCCCCTCAAAATCACTTTATATCTGCATTGGTGCTAAAAAAAAATGGTTTTGGAAAATTTGGTGAAAATTTGAAAAATGGCTTCTAAACTTCTAAGCCTCCTAACTTCCTAAAAAAGTAAAATGACGTTTACAAAATGATGCCAACATAAAGTAGACATATGGGGAATGTAAAATAATAACTATTTTTGGAGGTATTACGGTGTATTTTGAAAGTAGAGAAATTGAAATTTGGAAATTTGCTAATTTTTCAGAATTTTTGGTAAATTTGGGATTTTTTCATAAATAAGGGTGAAATATATTGACTCAAATTTATGACTGTTATGAAGTACAATGTGTCACGAGAAAACAATCTCAGAATGGCCTGGATAAGTAAAAGCGTTCCAAAGTTATTACCACATAAAGTGACACATGTCAGAATTCAAAAATTTGGCCCAGACATTAAGGCCAAAATGGGCTCTGTCCTCAAGGGGTTAAGGCAGTATTATTTGAATACTAGATATTATTTTGGCACTGTATTGCAGTTTTAAGTGGGCTCTTTAGGGCGGTATTATTTGAATACTGGGTATTATTTTGGCGTTATATGGCAGTATTACGTGGGCTCTTTAAGGTAGTATTATGTGAATACTGGATATTATTTTGCCACTATATGGTATTACATGGGCTCTTTAAGGCAGTATTATTTGAATACTGGATATTATTTTGGCACTGTATTGCAGTTTTAAGTGGGCTCTTTAGGGCGGTATTATTTGAATACTGGATATTATTTTGGCACTGCATTGCAGTTTTAAGTGGGCTCTTTAGGGCGGTATTATTTGAATACTGGATATTATTTTGGTGTTATACGGCAGTATTACGTGGGCTCTTTAAGGCAGTATTATGTGAATACTGGATATTATTTTGGCACTATATGGCAGTATTATGTGGGCTCTTTAAGGGAGTATTATTTGAATACTGGATATTATTATGGCATTATATGGCAGTATTAGGTGGGCTTTTTAAGGCAGTATTATTTGAATACTGGATATTATTTTGGCAATGTATGGCAGTATTATGTGGGCTCTTTAAGGGAGTATTATTTGAATACTGGATATTATTTTGGTACTATATGGCAGTATTATGTGGGCTCTTTAAGGCAGTATTATTTGAATGCTGGATATTATTTTGGCAATGTATGGCAGTATTATGTGGGCTCTTTAAGGGAGTATTATTTGAATACTGGATATTATTTTGGCACTATATGGCAGTATTATGTGGGCTCTTTAAGGGAGTATTATTTGAATACTGGATATTATTTTGGCACTATATGGCAGTATTATGTGGGCTCTTTAAGGGAGTATTATTTGAATACTGGATATTATTATGGCATTATATGGCAGTATTAGGTGGGCTTTTTAAGGCAGTATTATTTGAATACTGGATATTATTTTGGCAATGTATGGCAGTATTATGTGGGCTCTTTAAGGGAGTATTATTTGAATACTGGATATTATTTTGGCACTATATGGCAGTATTATGTGGGCTCTTTAAGGCAGTATTATTTCAATACTGGATATTATCTTGGCACTGTCTGACAGTATTAGTTGGACTGTATTTGAGGTTATTTTTATGGTACTATATATTCATATTTTTTGAACTGTAATTGGCACTATTGTCTTGGCACTACATGGCAGAATGGTGGGAATATGTGAGCTGAAATAATATTCTTTAGTAATTGGAAACTGAATTGTACACTCATTGACAAATAAAACATAATGCACCCAGACAGAAATGTCAGATTGCTGCAAAACACAGCATGCAGTTATCTCTCAGGCAGTTATGTAAATGATTACCGTTGTGGTCTGATTAGATACTGGGTCTTGCTACAAGAGGGCGTAAAAGTGCTTTTATTGTTACCTTATAGAAAGGCTCTCAGAGGCTACTTTTGGGTGGTGTACCTCTTGTTGAGAGATTGTTGACTGGGAGACATGGCTGCTGAGAGAAGCAGTTTGGTCATTTTAGTGAGATGCCCACAATCTAGGCCATTCTGACCGGGATGTTAATAGATGTTGGGAGCAGTGGTTACGTCAGGACACACCGCGAACAGACTCCTGACAACCCAGAAGAGAGGATTGTTTGATCCACCGACGAGCAGCTCCCACAGTTTCATTGTCCACCAACCAGACACAGGTGGCCCCTTCTCTGCCTGGACCATTTCCAGGAGCTTAGCAGAAGGAAACTTGGTGTCACTGCTCCCATTATGTGTCCTGCCGTTGACAGACAGCCCCCATCACCTTTATTTGCAGTGGTGTCCTGAACCTGGACTGCTGTGGACTGGAACCGTATTGTCTTAAAGGGTCATTCCCATCTCAGACAATGGAGGCACATCGCTAAGATATGCCCCCCATTGTTTTATAGGTGCGGGTCCCACCTCTAGGACCGCACCTATATCGAGAACGGATCGGAGCCCGGCCACCACAAGGCGCAGCTCCCCGCTGCTCCCCATACAAGTGAATGCCCTCCTTCACTTTTGGGGCTCCGTTCTCGTTGTAGGTGAGGTTCCCAGCAGTGGGACCCGCACCTATAAGACAATGAGGGCAGATCCTAGTGATATGCCCCCATTGTCCAAGATGGGAATACCCCTTTAAGTGATGAATCCAGGTTCTGCTTGGTATCCGATGATGGTCGAGTTCAAGTATGGAGGCCTCATGTTTAGCGCTTCACTCCTGCCTTTGCTGCAGAGTGACACCCTACCCCAACTAATGGTGTGATGATCTGGGGAGCCATCACATACGACAGTCGGTCACCTCTAGGGGCACTAACAGCCATGTTCCATCACCCAAGTAGGGAAGCCCCTTCTCTCTATGGGGTCCATGTGCACTAGTGGACAACCCCTTAAAACGATAAGCTGTCGCTGCCCGTATGGTTTCCGACAGACGGTCGTCAGTGTAATATATGTTCTTTATGCAGAACTCAGTAACCAGCATCCTTTACATAGCCCCCGCATTCAGCCCTGTGTGGAGAGCCCCGTGAGTCACAGAGGAACAGAAATAAAGGGGATCACAGGGAACATTCTGACAATTACTGCACAACCTGTACAACCCTCTTAATGAGGACAATTAGAACATTGTAACGCTGAATGATGAGCTGTGCCTATAAAATAACAGAGCCGGATTATTAAAGTATAATGCTTCTTACATTAGTCTCATTTCCACTGCAATTACTTGGAAGTAATTGCGACATTGACATTTTCTGCTGGTGAACTCGTGATCTCTAGTGCTCCACTGCGGCAGAGCGGTCTGAGCCTATTCTGGTGGCGCAAAGCGGTCCTAGGACCTCGGTGATATTTACTGCTGTGCCCACATGCGCTAAGTTATTCAATGGCATTTTATAGGATTCCCATTGATATTTCCCTTTGGTCTGGTTTGCCATGATATTATGATCAGTGGAGGTCACGATCCCGGGAACGAATGATCCATAATTCCTTCAACGTTTCTCCTAAACAACCATGTGCCCACGGCCACCTGCCGTGCAGGGAACGGGCAAGTCAGTGGGGCTGTGCTGCCATTTTTTGTGCAGGGATTGGGCAAGATTGTCCCCATGCACCTCTCCTTACATGTCTGTTTCTGTAGATATTTGCACTCCCTCTAAAACTTAAAGGGGTTGCCCCACGAAAAATATTATACAGTTTTCAAACTACCCCCTGGATCTGAATACTTTTGTAATTGCATGTAATTAAAAATTTTGCATAGTCACCGAGTTATTCACTAAAATGTATCTGTATAGTGCCACCTGTTGTTAGTTTTTTTTCTTATTTCCTTGTCCTGCTCACTGAGAAGGCCGCACATGCTCAGTTTTACCTTTCAGCTGCCTCCTGAGCTGTGATAGGGAGAGCTGAGACACGCCTCCTGAGCTGTGATAGGGAGAGCTGAGACACGCCTCCTGAGCTGTGATAGGGAGAGCTGAGACACGCCCCCTGAGATGTGATAGGGAGAGCTGAGACACACCCCCTGAGCTGTGATAGGGAGAGCTGAGACACACCCCCTGGGCTGTGATAGGGAGTGCTGAGACATGCCTCCTGAGCTGTGATAGGGAGAGCTGAGACACGCCCCCTTAGCTGCAGCAGAAAAGACACTCCCCTTGAGCTGTTAGCTTGATATAAATCTAGCAGAGCAATGAATGTGGAGATCTCTGGATCCATGTGAGGTACAGGGCTGGTTCTAACTTTGTTAGAAAGCGATTGTCATGTCCTATATGATGTCTGATTTTCATTTTTTACATTAGTCATGGGATAACCCCTTCAATCTGTTCCTCTATTATTCCTCCTGCAAATGTGTGAATAAATTTAACAACTAATTGGGGTATAACCAATTCCCTGTCAATAGGGAAACATTAGAACTGGATAAAAGAAATTGTGTTCTAGGTTATCATTGTGAAATTCCATATTATATTGCACTTCTCCCACTCCTAAGGCAACTAACCCCAAGGCTATGGTCATGCTCTGCACTGCCTATTAAATCCCAGGACATGCACCCCCCTAGAGTCATGATCTGTACCCCCAGGATACACATAAGACATGGCCTAGGGCATGTTCCCCAACATGTTCCTCTCCAACTCTTGCAAAACTACAACTCCCCTCGTGCCGTTACAGCCTGGCCCAGCTCGGGGTCATTAGGGTATGATGGGAGCCTCAGTTTTTCAACAGCTGGAGCCACAGGTTGGAGATCACTGCTATGGGTATAACTGATGCACAAATTACATGCTGTGAACCAGACGTGCATGTTTTGCTTTTTTTTTTTTTTAGTTTTGCAGAGAATGGTGCAGGCAGCGCTGTGTGGTGCTTACCTGGGCAGCGATGGCTTGAGGCTGCTCTGCTGGTCTCAGCCGAGTTGTTGAACAAAGTATGCCGACATCCTCGGAGTGCTTGCAGTCAGTGACACCCCAGCCGTTAGATTGACATTCTGCCAGAGAACTTTCAGCACCGGAGCAGCGGACGTTATCCAGCCAGATGGGACCTGGGGACACAGAAGACAAATTAATATCATTAACTTCACTATTCAGTTTTCAACCCTAAACATCTTCTAAATTTCTTTACTACTTCACTTCAATAATGATCCATGGAGAAACTTTATCTATTACATTATTTATCCTGTACTGATCCTGAGTTACATCCTGTATTATACTCCAGAGCTGCACTCACTATTCTGCTGGTGGAGTCACTGTGTAGGTACATTACATTACTTATCCTGTACTGATCGTGAGTTAGATCCTGTATTATACTCCAGAGCTGCACTCACTATTCTGCTGGTGCAGTCACTGTGTATATACATTACTTATTCTGTACTGATCCTGAGTTACATCCTGTATTATACTCCAGAGCTGCACTCACTATTCTGCTGGTGCAGTCATTGTGTACATACATTACTTATCCTGTACTGATCCTGAGTTACATCCTGTATTATACTGCAGAGCTGCACTCACTATTCTGCTGGTGCAGTCACTGTGTATATACATTACATTACTTATCCTGTACTGATCCTGAGTTAGATCCTGTATTATACTCCAGAGCTGCACTCACTATTCTGCTGGTGCAGTCATTGTGTACATACATTACTTATCCTGTACTGATCCTGAGTTACATCCTGTATTATACTGCAGAGCTGCACTCACTATTCTGCTGGTGCAGTCACTGTGTACATACATTACATTACTTATCCTGTACTGATCCTGAGTTACATCCTGTATTATACTCCAGAGCTGCACTCACTGTTCTGCTGGTGCAGTCACTGTGTACATACATTACTTATCCTGTACTGATCCTGACTTACATCCTGTATTATACTCCAGAGCTGCACTCACTGTTCTGCTGGTGCAGTCACTGTGTACATACATTACATTACTTATCCTGTACTGATCCTGAGTTACATCCTGTATTATACTCCAGAGCTGCACTCACTATTCTGCTGGTGGAGTCACTGTGTATATACATTACTTATCCTTATCGTATCTTACAAGTTTCTTGGACTGATCTTGAGCCTTGGCCTGTATTATATGCCATAGCTGTATTCACAATTCTGCTGGTCGTTATTGGAGCAGATTTGCCCCAGGGGCCTGGTAGGCTTTCATACATGGCAGATCTGGACGCCATAGTTAGGCTCTGGCTGCTATAGCTCTCCTGTGTGTAACCACTTAAATGCAGCAGGATCAGAGCTAGCTTGGTCATTGCAGTAGAGTGTCACCTGTATGGTCCAGACAGCACCCGGAGCCACCGAGCCTACGCCATCACCGTGCCATAGATATACCGAACTTCAACTTAAACACTTTACTTCTTTTATTATTGTATAATAAATTCTATTATTTAAATTATTCTGTTTATTTTGGGCTAAAATTATTTTTCCAATTGGACCTTATTAAAAATGTTCTACAGTTTGTCCTCCGCAGTCCTTATTTTCACAGTATCTGCCTTTATCTTTACAGCTCATGCACAATCATTTAAGCTAAGTTATGAGAAGGATAAGCAGTCTGTTGGTGCAGGGAAGCTAAAATCCCTGGAGGAAAAACTATTGAATAAAATTTGGAAAAATGTTTTTAGCTCAAAATAAGTAGAAGTCAATAATAAAAAAATTCCACTAAAAGCTGTCCACTGCCTTTAAACTCAATGACAGTACTGTCACGTGTGGGAGTAGTGCAGCCCTGAGCTCAACCCCACCACTGTCCCTGCCTACTTGCACAGTCCATCCTAAGCGACGGTGTACAACTGGACGGCAGTCCCTAGCTTACTTACGTGCTGGGGCTTACAGGGAGGGAGAGAACGGGAGAAAACAAAAGACAAAGACAGAACACACGGACAAGAGGTCCGAGGTCAAAGCCTGGAGGTCACGTGAATACCAAGGGATAACACTGGAGCAGAGTCAAATACGAGCCGAGGTCAGAAGCCAGGAGGGAAAGTCAAAACTAGGGAAAACGTGAGGATGAGGTCAAATACAAGCCGGGGTCAGGAGCCAAGAGATCATAAAGTACAATGGGGGAATCAAGGACGAGGACAAGTTCAAAGCCGAGGTCAAAACAGTAGTCGCCATAGAAATTCAGGAACTTTGGTGAAGGTGATGAGACCAATCTGTGGCCAGCAGGTTGCCTGCTTAAATAGGCCTAATCGTCACGTGACCCACCTCTAATATGTTCAAACAGCTGAGTGCCGACCCCTTTTACAGCACGTCGTAAAGCACTGCACTCGTATTTGGTTACATTGTCATATAACATGATATCAGTGATACATTTACCTTCTCCTTGCCCATATTTCGCACTATGCGCCCAGTTCATGGCCAGTTCAAAGCCCAGCTGCTTGCAGACCACATGGGCCACCTCTATGTTGAAGTCATCATCACACACTGTGCCCCATTGACCATTATAGAGAACCTCCAGACGACCTTCATTAGGAACCCTCGATGTCCCGGCTAATCTCAGCTGGACTTGTGGAGCTCCTGCCTGGAGCTGTTGCCGGCATAAGTCTATCAGCGACGCAATAAATAGTAATATCAGCTGGATCGCTTCCATGACTTTTTTTTCTCCTGGTGAATAGTGGATGAATAATTTCTAAATTTGCACCTATGGACAAAGGAAGAACATGATCCATATTATGTTATGCAGTATTGTATCCATGAGAGATGATTTGCTATTAGTTATGCAAATTAGCTCTCTTCCAGAAGGGAGAAGCTGTCTCTAGGGCAGGGGTAGGCAACCTCCGACACTCCAGCTGTTGTGAAACTACAACTCCCAGCATGCATGCTTGCTCTGCTCTTCCCAGACCTCTGACAGAAATGAATGGAGCATGTTGGGAATTGTAGTTTCACAATAGCTGGAGTGCCAAAGGTTGCTGACCCCTGCTCTAGGGTCTCCTGAAAAGTCAATGTCCGACCCCTAAAGTGACTTAAAAAATGACTTCGAATAGCTGGGAGTTTAGTATTAATGATCCATTCTCAGGATTGGTCACCAATTTCTGATCGGTGGGATTCCGACTCCTGGCACATCTGTCAATCAGAGCACAGTTGAGCGTTGTGCCCTCTTCTTTGAATAGTGATGTCATGTTCATTGGTCACATCGCCTATGTGCAGCTCAGTACCATTCTAATGAATGGACCTGGGCTGCAATACCAAACACAGCCACTATACAATGTATGGCGCTGCGCTTGGCAAGCTTTGAGGAGGCTGCAGCGCTGACCAGAGCACCGCAGTCACAATTTTGAATCTGGTTGGTTACATAGAGCAGAGACACGGCTGAGACATTCATTCACTCATTCTGAAATAGTCAAGTGTCCCCGCCAATAATGTCCCAGGATGTTCAGTGTAATAGCACCACAGTCTTTACTCTGGGGTTCTACAGCTGGTGAGAAACTACAACTCCCAGTGTGCGGTGACAGCCCGCTGGCTTTTGTAGTGAGCCCCAGATAGAAGATCATTGCAGCAATAAAATATAAATCAGAAAATTATTAATTATAATCAATTATATTCCATCCTACAGAGCAAGACTGGAAGACGTCCTGAAGTCAGCGGTGTAACTACCATAGCGGCAGACCATGCAACTGCTATGGGGCCCAGGACAAGAGGGGGCCCAGTCTTAGTTGGGATTATCTCCTCTTCTACTGGAGGTGAAAACTTGGTCAGGACTCTGCCCTCTAAAGGAACAACTTTTAGTAAATGAAGCTGTGGAAATAACAGAAGACATATAGAACACCACCCCAAGGATGACATGTTAGGACTCACCTGCTCAGTGACCTAGAGGTCTCTTCAGTGTAAGACAATATGATGCTACTTCTTAGCTTTACATGAAAGGATTTTGTTGGTTCCTTTAGTAAGAAAATGCACTTTGGTCAACCCAAGTAACATCCATGAGTTGTACTTATAGAGGGAAAAGCAGAAGGAAACCTCTGATGGACATTGGCTCTACACAGGCTCTGCAATAAAGAACAAGAGACATAAGACATGGAGAGGTCAATGCCATTCATGATTGCAGGAAGTGTCTATGGGAAGATGGGTTCATTTACCAAACCTGAGAAGACTGTGCCCGACTGAGTGAGGTCAGTATCACACATATGTAAGGCAGTGACTGAGTCTTGGCCCTAGAAACAACTACAGTATCAACCCAACTCCTTCATGCATAACGTCAATACAG
>ONZH01005812.1:0-13687 GCA_900303285.1 Rhinella marina | reverse complement strand
GCGCCTTGCTTAGTTGGGTTGATCATGCTGACAGATGCTACTATGTAATATAATAAACAACAATTTTACTTAGATATAGATAACTTATCTTAGAACCAATGACAACATTATGATGCAATGATCTGCACGATGATCCTGCTGCTCTGGGCAGAGTCGGGAGACGTCCATCCTCACTGCTCACTGAGGAACAACTGACTGGAGACAACCGACTTTTTTTTTTTCAAATCCAAAACAAGCAATTCTATTGGTGGATGGCTACTGCTAGTAACATGTTAATGCCAAGCAATTCTATTGGTGGATGGCTACTGCTAGTAACATAGTAATGCCAAGCAATTCTATTGGTGGATGGTTATTGTCATTAACATGATGATTCCGAGCAATTCTATTGGTGGAGGGCTACTGCTAGTAACATGGTAATGCCGAGCAATTCTATTGGTGGATGGCTACTGCTAGTAACATGGTAATAGCAAGCAATTCCACCTGAACCCTCCTCTTGACCAAAAACTAGGTACATAAAGATCTGATGCTGTCAGCATTAAAAGGGTATTCCCATCTCAGACAATGGGGGCATATTGCTAGGATATGCCCACATTGTCTGATAGGTGCAGGTCCCACCTCTGGGACCCGCACCTACACCGAGAACAGAGCAGGCAAGGTGGTGGCTGGAGCACCCTGGGTTTTCTGGGGTCCAGCCACCACCAAGCGCTCTCCCCATAGAAGTGAATAGGAGCGAACCGCTCTTGCATGGCCTCCGCTCCCATTCTTTTTTATGAGGCCAACAGAAATAGCCGAGTCAGCACTCGTCTATTTTCAGCAGCCCTATAGAAATGAATAGAGGGCGGTTGTGCATGCACAGTTTGCCCTTAACAACTTTCAGGGATCCGTTCTCAATGTAGGTGCGGGTCCCAGAGGTGGAGCCCGCACCTATCAGACAATGGGAGCATATCCTAGCGATATGCCCTTATTGTCTGAGATGGGAATACCCCTTTAATTAATTTAGGCAGTATTTTGTGCTGCACTGTGGTATCTGGGGCCACTTTTAGGTTTTCTTCCAGGGCCACTTTAAGTTCCCAGACCACCCTTGGAGGAGACTGACCCTGGTTCCCTCACATTAAGCCCTGGATGCTGATATCCATCTCCACAGTGTCTAATATAATAGACCCCAGCCCCTCACAGTATATAATGTAACATCCCCAGGCAGCCTCTCACACTATATAAAGGCCCTTTTAGACGGGCCGATGTGTCTCCTGCCCGAGCGCCGATCAGCGATATCGGCGCTCGGGCAGGGAGCCTTTACACGGCCCGATGAATCGAGCGCCGGGCCGCACGAGTGATCGCTGTATCACTCGTGCGGCCGGGAAGCTCCATACTGTCAGGCGCACATCGCCTGTTTACACAGGCCGATGTGCGCCCCGACAGATTGGATCTTTTGTAGAAACCAAAAGATCCAATCAGCCGACGAACGAGCTTTTGCTCGTTCGTCGGCTGATTAGGGCCACTTTTACACGGGCGATTATCGGCACTAGCGTTCCTAGGAACGATTTTTCGGCGATAATCGGCCCGTGTAAAAGGACCTTAACACTAGCTAACACCCAAAGACCCTCACAGTATATAACCCCCCAGCCAGCTGCACACAGTATACAATGTAAAACTCCAGACTCTTCACAGTATAATGTAACGCCTGTAGCCCCTCACATTATATAGTGTGAGGGGCTGGGGGCAAATATACTGTGAGGGGCTACAGGCGTTACATTATATACTGTGAAGAGTCTGAAGTTTTACATTGTATACTGTGAGCAGCTGGCTGGGGGGTTATATACTGTGAGGGTCTTTGGGTGTTAGCTAGTGTTATATAGTGTGAGAGGCTGCCTGGGGATGTTACATTATATACTGTGAGGGGCTGGGGGCAAATATACTATATCTCCCCTTCAGCCCCCATAGTAGATAATATTTAATGTAACACCCCAGCCCCTAGTAGTATGTCGTATGGATCTCATTAGCCCCTTACAATCAAGTCACTGTCTGCCGTCCGGGTACGTACCTGGAGGAGGGCACAAATGCAGTGCAGCCTTTGAGCCCTGCACAGAAGGTCGTGTCAGTGCCTTACGAGCGTTGCGCCTACATCACACAGTGAACATTGTGTGGATTACCGGAGTGGACGTCCCCAAAACTAAGAACTGTTGCAATTCCCTTATTCATCAGTGGCTACATTTACAGGCACAGGTCAGGCACTCTACCAGGATTCTGCCCAGCAGGAAAGATTACCAGTCCAGATCTGATCTATCACATTTGTTTTTACCCAGGACTGGCCACACACAGCACAGGGTTGGGTGGTGGGGTGATCACAGAGCAAAGCTGCACTCACCCAAGATTTCAATGGACATTGGCCTGTCTGTGCCTAAATGTATACAGCCCTAGTGACGTCAGGGTAGAGCTTTATAACCTATAGGCAGTAAGCTCCCTCTATGGGGTGGCTGCCATTCACTTTGAAGTGGATCTGTCAGATCTCTCACATGACCCTGTCTGAGGGCAGCATATGAAAAATGGGGGAAATACTGAATTTAGGAAAACATATAGGCTCTTTACTATTTTAAACCAGTGTTTTCTTGTAAGAAAATTGCTAAATGCTGCCAGGACTCCTAGGCTTTGTTCACACATTCAGGATGTTATATCTTGAACATGGTCTGAAACCGGTCAAGAGTGAGAAAATCTTATCTACTTCATTCTCTATATCATCTACTAGGGCTAGTTTCACACTAGCTGCCTGGAGGCCCACCTGCCTCATTGACTATAATGGGGACCAGCGGTTTTAGTCTTCCCGATTCTCTGCATATTTGCCTGGTTGCGGCTGGATCTTCACTGGTCCCCATTATAGTTAATGGGGCCGGCGTAACAGCCTGCCGGAGCTGTCGTTCGCTGGTGTAAAGCTAGCCTTATAGCAGTTGGTCATCTGCAAATAATGCAATTGGTTGCTCTTTGTTTTCAGTGCCTTTTAAAGTCCCTTTTAAATGGGCAAAAGATCAGGGCAACTACCGGGGATGATGAGTGCTCATTCCTGATAAATTCCCTTTATAAATATGAAGGTGATCATCTGATGAGCATTGGCATCACAATGTCGTATGTAAACAGGAATGTATTGAGACAAGCACGGGCGGATTCGCCATAGCCCTACAGGGAATTTTCCCAGTGGGCCACCTGAGCTCTTCTCAATGCTGCAGGCCAGGCACATAATGGTCTCATACTCTCAGTTATAATTATCACTGGGAGCATCAGGTCCTTCTGTACCTTGCCAGTTGCCACAGGTGTCCTCCTGAATTCAATTGTATTGCTATCTTCAGGTGATGTTGAAGATAGACAGTTGAATACTGCAGCGGAGCATGGGAGCCTATGGCCAGATACATACGTATGCCCTGCTGTTCACCCTCATAGGCTACAGGCCAGTTTATGAGGCAGTGTACAAATGGTGTAGGCTGTATCATAGGTGGAGACTTGGAAGAGCACTTAGGTATTTTTTTTCTTTCTTCTTCTTTTCAAGACCACTTAGGGAGCATACTACTTGGGGCACTATAGGGGTCATTATTAGGGGAAGTCCAGGAAGAATGCTGAAGTTATGGTTGGCCTGGTGCTGTGGCCCACATCTCACCTCCCAAGGAAGATAGAGTGTGGCTGATATTGATGGCCACCAAAGAGGTACAGCTTCGGTGGAGGTACTTTGTGCTGCACTGTGGTATTTGGTTCTGCTAAGACAGTATTTTGTGCTACACTATGGTATTGCTAAGCCCGCCAACTTGTGTTAGCCCCATCTACTTGTGTTGCCCCACCTTCTGTCAAATTGGACCAGGGCCGGACTGCCCATCTGGCAATTCGATGGGCTGGTGACTGAAGTGAACCACCTGCTCTTCTTTTCTGACTGAAGCATTAATCTTGCCTCCCTTCACACTTCTCCTCATCTGCTGAAGGGTTCCATAGTCTGGTCGAGTATGGAATCAGTATTAGCGCACAGAGCCCTGGCAATCTGCAAGAGGTTGCTGAATCAGTCAGAGCTCTGTAGCTCCACCTCCTCCCCTGACTGAAGATTGAGGACCATCGACCATCCCGCAGCCAAAGGAAGAGGCAGAGCTATGGGGCTCACTGACTGTGACTAATTCAGCAACCTCCTGCCAAGGTCAGCGTTGGGGGGGGGGGGGGTAAACTGGGCAATTGCCAAGGGGCCCTCTGCTTCAGTATGTCAGATCACTGACATAGTGGAAAGTTTGATTTTATTGAAAAGAAAACGGAGCAAAACATAAAATATGATCAAATAACACCCGTGTTAATCCATGCAAACCTTTTTAACTTGTGTAAACTTGGCCAGTATTTTTTGGGAAAGGTGGCAACTCTAACAGGACCCTTGCTCAGGACCTCTATAGGTCCACTCACTACAGCAAGCCCTGCCTCAGTCAATGCTATAATTGTCAGGACTCACATTTGTAGTTTTTGACAATACCATTTTGATCATTTATATTTAAATAAAGTCATGAAAAAATGTTGAATTGGCCTTTTTTGTTTTTTTCTGTTACGTCATTCTCCATAAGGACTAACTAAATTTTTATATTGTAATAGTAAGGGCATTTTCGCATGTGGCGATGCCCATGATCTTATTTTCTTTATTAATTTATATTTTGGGGAAAGGGGGTGATTTGAATTTTTATATTTCTTATATTCTGCCACCTAGTGGCTTGAACTAGGATATACTAACAATGAGCCTGGAAGCCTAGTACAGGATGCGGCTCATTATTAGAAAAGGGTGCTTTCCCCGATCTCTCGGTTTTTAACACTCTCAGATGCCGTTGTGACATTTGACCATGGCATCTGAGTGGTTAAATGTCCAGGTAAGCATTACTGCAGATCGTGGACATTAGCCTTGGGTGCCTGCTGTATGAAACAGCAGGCACCCGGTTGCTATGGCACCCTTTCCGCTCCAGAGCGGGCACCATGTTTAAAGATCCAACATGTGCCGTATATTTACAGTGGAAGACTGAAAGGGGTTAATGGTCACATGACTAAATGTGTATCGAACAGAACTTTCTTTCTACACAGACACTGGAGCTTGTGCAGGTACTTTGAGAGAGACGGGTTGTGTATGCCTGCTTGTGGCCAGGTGAGGGAGGGTCTAGTGGTGTACAGTGCAGTCCTGGGGAACATGCTGTATGACTACCCGCTCCATTGCTGTAGCTTTTTGTGAGGTAGGGGAACTCATTCTTGTGAAGAGAGGGGGCATGTGGGGTATTCTGGGGCCATGAGGGTGCAGATCTGTATGGGGGGCTTTATGGGGTGTAAATCTGTGAGGGAGGGCCAGAATCGACGGAATGCGACTGTGTTGTTGGTACGTTATTACAAAATTTGGGGCCCTAGTTTTGATTCTGCCCAGGGTCACATTTTGTCTAAAACCGGTCCTAAGTACAAAGAAAAAAACGTCTATTTCAGGAGAATATTGTACTTTATTCTGATGGTAAGGTTAGTCATCTGGTGGAGGTCAGCAGCAAGCTAAAATTAATGCAAACTATTAAAGGATCATTCCTGAGAAAAACAGTGTATGATATATGTCATCTCCTCTTTCCACTCAGCTCATAATTTCACCGATTGAGCTACATGTCTTTTTTACTCCAAGGGAACCTGTCATTCAGGTATTTAATGTATCCACAAAGTGGATTACAGCACAGGAAAGACAGAATGTACTCTCACTGAAAGGCTGTGTCACCTCTATAAACATATGGCCATTCTATCAGAAGGATGCCGCTTACCATAAAATGATAATTCTCATTACACCGCAGGGGGGCTTATTCCACTAAACTTGGAAAGCATCCAAGAAAATCATGGAAGTAGTGCCAAAAAATGTATGGAAGCAGGCATGTTTGTACACTTGCTGAAATAGTATGCATGAAGCCTTGTGCATGAGCTCAGATGTGCTGGTAATCATTGTTCTTTGCAAATACAGATTTGCATAATGTAGTGTGCATTATAAAGTAGATAGGTTTCTTTCACAGCCTGTAAACACCATCACGTGAATTCTTGTATACTTTGGCACTTACTTTGTCATATCAGAGAAGGTTCTATTTTTACAGTTATTGTTTAAATTATAGCTGTCATTTATTTTATTAGAGAAATATTTTATTTTTTTATTAGAAAACTGTATTTAAAGTCTCCTCTTAGCAACTGAGGATTGCTAAGGAGTAGAGATGAGCGAACGTGCTCGTAACAAGCACTGTATCGCTCGGCTCCCCTGTGCTCGCATGGGTGCAGGCATCCGCTTCCGTCGGGGGAGGAGGACGGAAGCGGATGCCTGCGGCAATGCGAGCGCAGGGGAGCCGAGCGCTACAGTGCTCGTTACGAGCACGTTCGCTCATCTCTACTAAGGAGAAACCATCTTCAGAATTCTACAGAAGACTGAACATGCAGGGCAACTGTATGATGCAGAGGCTTCTCAGCCTGCCTCTGATCTCCCTGTCTCAGCCTCTGCCTCCTTACCCCCACCCTGCCTCTCTATATTTGTATGTAATGTACAATACTGAAAATGATGTGACATTCCTACCTGCAGACAGTTTATCTGTTGCCAGTGCTGATCACTGGCAGCAGCGCTCCTCTCTAGCTGGTTAGCACTGTGAAGATAGGGAGAGAGGTGAGGCCGCAATGATCAGCGTTGACGGTAAATATGCAGGAACATAGTACACATACTATACCAGTCTTCCTTAACCATACCGGTTAGTAGAAACTAAGGTTAGGGTACTTTCACATTTGCGGCAGGGGATTCCGGCAGGCTGTTCCGGCAGGTGAACAGACCGCCAATCCATGCTGCCGCAGGTGCACGTGTGGGGCCGGAACTACGCTCCGGACCCATTCACTATAATGGGGACAGGCCGCGGATCCGGCCGCAGCACGGCAAACTTGCCGAGAGGCGGCCGGACCAAAATTACAACATGTAGTTCCGGCTGTTCACCCACCGTGTAAGTAGCCTTACTCCTTGGTTCTTCACCAGAGCCTGCCACAAGGTAAGGTGGACTTGGTTGCCTGAGAACAAGGTTATGTGTATGTAGTAAGGTAGCAGAAAACAGGTAGAAGCTCACCAGTAGCAGGCCTAATAGGATGCCCAGGGGGGTAGAAGGAAGGTCAAAACCTGATTTAAATTCCCCACCATTGCTTCTGATTGGATACCAAGGCAGAGCCCTGATTTGCTTAACGTCCTCTTTCCCTGATTTCTCAGGGTTTGGCTGGTCAGCATGGCAACCTTATGGGCTCCTGATCTCCCTGAGCACCACTGCATGGACTGTAGCAACAACTGCGGGGCCTAGAGGGAGGCACTATAGGAACATGACTAGGTAAGTTCCTGATACCTAGCCAGAAACGCACTGGGAAGGTGGAGGGGAGCACTGCTTGCAGCAATCAGCACTGGCAAAAGATAAACTGCAGTGTGCAGGGAAGCATGTCAAATCATCTTTAGTAATGTACAAAACATATAGCAAGGCAGTGTGGAGATAAGGAGGCAGAGGCTGTGTCAGGGAGACTAGAGGCAGGCTGAGAAGCCTTCGCATTATACAATTACTAGCATTATCGTTGTTCTGTAGTATGCTGAACATAGATTCTCCTTAGCTAGAGGGTTGCTAAGGAGAGATTTTATATACAGTTTTTCAATCAGAATTAACATATTTTGCTTATAAAGTATATTAAAAGTTCCTAAAGTGTCAAAATCTGCGACTTTAATAGGCCACTATTGTGGCGCATATCAGCTACTAAATGTACCCCACAGTTCTAACAAATAAAAAAAGCTAAAGTTACACCTTAACAAAATATTGTATTGTAATAAGTTGTATTTGTATGGACTTATATTCCTAGTGAAGAAAAGTACATTAGGTAATAGCTGGGTTAATGCAAAGACAAATACATACCCAATAAAGTCAACAATTACATTTGTTACCATCTAGTGAATGATGCTATGGCTTCTGAACACCCACTGTACAGGGGAAAGGGAGCAGCAGCCTTTACAGGAGTTTTCCGAAGAAATTAAAAAAAAAAAGCCACAAAGGGTTAAATATAAAAATAACCCATACTCATCGTAACTGACATCCTGCTGCTGCTGTTCTGACACTTATCCAGTCTTCGCTGCCCTTTGCTTCCTGGTCCCAGCTTGACGTGCCAGAAACACCAGGAAACACCCATTCTGCCAATGACTTTTTCTTTTTTGGTTGAATATGCATTTTACATAGTAACATAGTTTATAAGGCCAAAAAAAGACATCTATCCATCCAGTTCGGCCTGTTTTCCTACAAGTTGATCCAGAGGAAGGCAAAAAAAAACCCTCTGAGATAGAAACCAATTTTCCCCACTTTAGGGGAAAAAATTCCTTCCCGACTCCAATCAGGCAATCAGAATTACTCCCTGGATCAACGACCCCTCTCTAGTAACTATAACCTGTAATATTATTACCCTCCAGAAATACATCCAGGCCCCTCTTGAACACTTTTAGTGAACTTACCATCACCCCCTCCTCAGGCAGAGAGTTCCATAGTCTCACTGCTCTTACCGTAAAGAATCCTGTTCTATGTTTGTGTACAAACCTTCTTTCCTCCAGACGCAGAGGATGTCCCCTCGTCACAGTCACAGTCCTGGGGATAAATAGATGATGGGAGAGATCTCTGTACTGACCCCTGATATATTTATACATAGTTATTAGATCTCCCTCAGTCGTCTTTTTTCTAAAGTGAATAAGCCTAATTTTGATAATCTTTCTGGGTACTGTAGTCCACCCATTCCAGTTATTACTTTAGTTGCCCTCCTCTGAACCCTCTCCAGCTCTGCTATGTCTGCCTTGTTCACAGGAGCCCAGAACTGTACACAGTACTCCATGTGTGGTCTGACTATTGATTTGTAAAGTGGCAGGACTATGTTCTCAGCACGGGCATCTATGCCCCTTTTGATGCAACCCATTATCTTATTGGCCTTGGCAGCAGCTGTCTGACACTGATTTCTACAGCTTAGTTTGCTGTTCACTAAAATTCCTTGGTCCTTTTCCATGTCAGTGTTACCCAATGTTTTACCATTTAGTATATACTGGTGACTTGCATTATTCCTTTCTATGTGCATAATCTTACATTTGTCAGTGTTAAACCTCATCTGACACTTCTCTGCCCAAGCCTCCAGTCTATCCAGATCCATCTGTAGCAGTGTACTGTCCTCTACTGTGTTAATTACATTACACAGTTTAGTGTCATCTGCAAAAATTGATATTTTACTGTGCAAGCCTTCTACAAGATCACTAATAAATATATTGAAGAGAATAGGGCCTAATACTGACCCCTGTGGTACCCCACTAGTGACAGTGACCCAATCTGAATATGTGCTGTTAATAAACACCCTCTTTTTTCTATCACTGAGCCAGTTACTTACCCACATACAGACATTTTCTTCCAGGCCAAGCATTCTCATTTTATATACTAACCTTTTATGTGGTACCGTGTCAAATGCTTTGGAGAAGTCCAGATATACGACATCCATTGATTCGCTGCAGTCAAGTCTAGAACTTACCTCCTCATAGAAACTGATTAAATTGGTTTGACATGACCGATCCCTCATGAAGCCATGCTGATATGGAGTTATTTGCTTATTTTCATTGAGGTACTCCAAGATAGCATCTCTTAGAAAACCCTCCAACAGTTTACCCTCGACAGATGTTAAACTTACCGTCCTATAGTTTCTAGGCTCTGTTTTTGGACCCTTTTTGAATATTGGCACCACATTTGCTATGCGCCAATCCTGTGGAACACCCAAATTTTGATAGTTTAAAAAGTTATCCCAACATGAACTGAAATTCACAGAAACGTCAGGGTTCACATGACGTCAGGGTTAAGAGGGACTCACAGCCTCCACCCCCCTCCTATCGTATGTGTGATTTCACGCTGGGGGTAACTGGGAGCTGGCTGCTGTGTGTTGGACTTCATGCCCCTATCTGCAATTACCTATAGCATAGTATGGTGAGCGTTAGGTCCCGTGCCACTTGAGATACCCTGACGGGGTGCTCGGGCTCCGGTATGTTCTTGATATAAGAATATATTGACGAAAGTCTCATTTTAACATCAGTGTGAGGGTTAGCCATATATTGTCAATTGCATTTACCGTTGTAGTGCACCATTTTCTGTGAATTTTTGTTTTCTTATATAGTTTGTCACATCCGCACACTTGGTTATCCTGTGTAGGATGTTGTTGTGGTACATGTGGTCCGCTGCAGGCATCCACCATTGTATACATTTTTGCTGGAGATTACGTTCATCAGCGGACCACATGTGCAGGATTTGCTCCCCCGGTCATAAATGGATAACAGCATTTGGGGTTTTTGAGCATTTTCTGCCATTTTAGATCACTTTTTTTCTGTGACTGTGTTCCAACATAAACTGGCCAAATTTATTCAAAAGGGACATATGTGTTCCTAATAAAAGTCAATGAGCACACATCACAAACCTTATGGAAAAATAGTCTTAGTTGGCAGGTATGTCACAGATTTGCCATCCTAGATTGCTGTGTTGCAAAGTATCTACAAAGTGGATGAGATTTTTTAGAAATCCACATGTTGTCTAAAACTCAACAGTGTAAATTTTTCCTTACATTGTCATATTCTGACAACCTGAGACTGTGAGGGCTCATTTTTTGTGTGGCAATCTGTAGTTATTTATTGATACTAGAGATTAAAGAAATAAAAGTGGTTTGGGGGACTAAGTGTCCAAAAATTATGTCTTCACAGACTCAAAATTCCTGCCCATACAACATGCAGTGTTGATTGTCAGAAGAAAAAGTGTCACGTGAACGAGCCTAAAAAATTGATGGAGGCGGCAGAAGCAGCCGTGCAGAACGTGATAGTTGAAAAGTGGCATGATGAAGGCCACAGCAGCCGTACAGAACATGATGTTAGCTAGGCAAACAGACAGCAACAGTGGCTAGATGGGGAACCACTAGCAAGGCGGTGTGTATTTATCGGAACCAGCCTGAGCTGTGAGAAAATGTCTGTATTAATGCAGTAATCACGTACATATGCTGCCTCATGAAATTTAATCACCTGTCCCCAAAAATGTTTTAACTTTCAACAGTGGGGAAACTGAATATACATAAATGGACGATTAAAGGGGTTAGCCACTTTGTTAGCACTTATTAAAACTCTAAAGTGTGTTGCTCCTGGGTCCTAAAGGCACCCTGCTTGTGTCAGAGAAGTTTCCTTCTGCTGTGACTGCAGTCCTGACTATACAGGGCTGAAGGGGCTTAGCAGAGAAACTTGTTAGAAGCTGAAATAAAGAAACTTTGCAAGAGGAAGAGAGACTGAGGAGAAGCTGTGATGGACCTCACTGACTGCAGTGATGTAGCAGAGCCAGGAAGGTGCTGTGGACAACAAAGTGTGAGCAATCCTAGTGTCTGTCCTGTCTATGACCACTCTGCAATTTGATCTTATCACAGACATGTTTATTCCAGCCAGACCAACAGGTCAGGAGCTTTAACCCCTTCTGAGCTGTCAGTATGGCTGAGGTCAGTGATATCAGCAGCAGTCACTGATGTCATCTGTAAATATGTGCCCTCTCCTTCCTGCACACTGTATATAGTGATATATGATGCCCCCAATACAGTGATATGTGATCACCACTTTATACTGTATATAGTGATGTGTGACCCCCTGTATACAGTAATAGTTGACCCCACCACCACCACCATACACTGTATACACTGATGTGTGATCCCCCACCACTGCATACAGAGATCTGTGAACCCCTGTACAGTGACCCCCTTTATACTGTATATACAGATGTGTGACCCCCTGTACTTATATATAATGATGTGTGTGACCCCCTGTACATTATATATAGTTGATGTGTGACCCCCTGTACATTATATATATATTGATGTGTGACCCCCTGTACACTGTATATAGTGATGTGTGACCCCCTGTACATTATATATAGTGATGTGTGACCCCCTGTACATTATATATAGTGATGTGTGACCCCCTGTACATTTATAGTATAGTGCCTTGTGACCCCCTGTACATTATATATAGTGATGTGTGACCCCCTGTACATTATATATAGTGATGTGTTGACCCCCTGTACTTTATATATAGTGACTTGTTACCCCCCTGTACGTTATATATAGCTATTTGACTACACTGATTTTCCCTTTTTTCCCAGATGAAGGGTAGTCCTATATTCATAAATGATTGATGGGCTGTCAGCTGGGAGCAGGTCATATGATGATAGACAGGAGGCTCCTCTGTATGTCAGCAGATCGATTTGTGCAGTCCGTGCACCTAAACAGAAATTTATGACAGCTCAGAGCTGCCATAGATTTCTGGCTTCATTTGAGTCAGAAAACTGGTGAAAATGAACATAAATTTGAATTTGGGGTGACTGGTTACGCCCTGTCTCTGCCATTGTCACGCCCTTTAAAAAAAAAAAGCACAGTTAAAAAAAATTTGCAAACACATAGAGGGAGATTTATTAAAACTGCTGTAAAGGAAAACTGGCTTAGTTGTCCATAGCAACCAATCAGATTCCACCTCTAATTTTCCAAAGGAGCTTTGAAAAATGAAAGGTGGAATCTGATTGTTTGCTATGGGCAACCCAGCCAGTTTTCCTTTACACCAGTTTTGATAAATCTGTCCCATAGTTTGCAACTTTTTAATGCCACTTTTTAGGAACAAGGGAAATGATAACTCCCCCCCCCCCTCATTCTGTTTTTGGCTTACATCCAGTGGCACAACTAGAAATGACTGGGCCCCACAGCAAATTTATGAAAAGGGTAACACCCCCCCTCCTTTACTGTTGGGACTGGGGCGTTCTTTCTATTGCTATGTCTGTACAACAGTTATTCACTGATAACTGGATTGATATTATCTAAGGGGCTCTTGTCTCTATGGGAACACAGGTGGGCGGGGAGGTCATGTGACTGCTCCTCTAGACATGCTTGCTGCAGTGCATGCTGGGATTCTTACTTTCACTTTGCAGCTGCTCCTCCCACACAGCCTGTCTGAGGGAGCTCCTCCAGGGAAGTGTGTCATGGTGAACAGGTTAGATAAATGACGTACAGCCAGTACATGTCTCCTGAGAAATACTTCATAGTGTTGGCTATTGTCTGGGGGGAAAATTGGATTTTTGATACTTAGGGTGGCCAACCCCTTTAAGGCTTGACGCTCAATTTCACCTTAATACACAGAAGTAGATTGCTGCCATACCTTGGGTATATGCAGCTTAACTGAACCCCACAAAAAAGGATTTCTGTGAAATGAGGGGTGAAAGTGTTTGCTTGCAGGTAACTGCTTTTGAGGATCTGCACTTCTGATAGCAGGCACAGCCAGCCACAACTCCTGTTGTCTCTCTCTCCCTGCTTGTCTGCATTCTACACAACACACACAATTCTTCTTTGGAATCCTAGCCTTTCCCTTCACTCTACCTAGCAATAAGCTTGAATGATTTCCGACTGTCACTGATTGATTTTTCACTCTCCATGACTCTCTAAGATGGCTTTTCTGGCAGATACTGTAGCACCCAACCAGCTTCACTCACAGCCCAGCACAGAATGACATTCTGCTCATTCTGCTAGGCCACCTCCCTGCCTGCTGCAGCACTAATTGGCTCATCCAGGCTGTCTGTCAGCCTAGGAACCAATCAGGGCACGTCCT
>ONZH01005811.1:0-27123 GCA_900303285.1 Rhinella marina | reverse complement strand
AAGGAGGTTTCGCTGGAAGGAGTGCCCCCTGGGCTAGTGTGATTTGGGAAAAACTGTTTGCTTTAACCCGTATGGTATCAATTCTTCTCAGTTTAATACCGTATACATCCCCTATCTTGGGACCCTATATTTAATGGATTTTTCGAACACGGAAAACGGAAAAAGAGCTTGCTCTGGCCAGGGGAGTGTCTTTCCCACTGCAGCTAAGGGGACGTGTCCATGCTCTGCCTATCACAGGTCAGGAGGCAGATAAAAGAAGAACAAAAACAAACATGAGTGAAACTTCTGATACGTCCCCTATCCGGCTAAATTGTTTGTAGGGTTGGGGGAAGGCTGGGGCAAGGAGGTTTCGGTGGAAGAGCCAGAGGAGTGCCCCCTGGGCTAGCGTGTGTGGTGGTGACAACAGCCGGAATGCATTTGGAAATGCTCTAGCATCAGCCGGTGCAGTATCGATTCTTCTCAGTTTAATACCGTATACGTCCCCTATCTTGGGACCCTATATTTAATGGATATTTCGAACACGGAAAAGGGAAAAAAAGCTTGCTCTGGCCAGGGGAGTGTCTTTCCCACTGCAGCTAAGGGGACGTGTCCATGCTCTGCCTATCACAAGTCAGGAGGCAGATAAAAGAAGAACAAAAACAAACATGAGTTCAACTTCGGATACGTCCCCTATCCGGCTAAATTGTTTGTAGAGTGGGCCTGTAGGTGGGGGGGGCAGGGTGGGGCAAGGAGGTTTCGCTGGAAGAGCCAGAGGAGTGCCCCCTGGGCTAGCGTGTGTGGTGGTGACAACAGCCAGAATGGATTTTTGAAAACTGTTGCATCAAGCGGTACAGTCGTAAATTATGAACTTGATCAAGTGTAGCATGTGTTCTCTGTATTCTTCTCAGTTTAATACCGTATATGGCAGCTATCCGGAAAAATAGTTTGGAGAGAGAGAAAGATAGGAAAAAGACGTCAATTGTTTGGAGAGTGGGCCTGTAGGTGGGGGGGCAGGCTGGGGCAAGGAGGTTTCGGTGGAAGAGCCAGAGGAGTGCCCCCTGGGCTAGCGTGTGTGTTGGTGACAACAGCCGGATGTATTTAGAATGACGACGCAGGACCCCAACTTAAAAATTTAGCATCAACCGGTACAGTCGTAAATTATGAGATTGATCAAGTGTGGCATGACTTTTTAGATGGAGATTGCATGTGGTCACGTACTCCCTGGAACCCCATAGTCACCCCTTCTCTGATGTGCTAGCCCAGAACATTCTCTGCCCCAATTCGCAAGACCTTTTGCTGTTTCCGTGTGCTGACAGTGTGGATTTACCAGTGTTGTCTGAGGAGGTGGTGGACAATGGCGAGACACAGGTGTCGGGGGGGTGAGGTAGTTGTATGGGAAGCAAGTTACAGAGGGGACTCCTTGGGGGGGACTTTCTCATGATGGGACAGATTCAACTTGGGTGGATCAGGCACATTAACAGATGAATTTTTTGGGGGGTTTATTTGACTTTTATTTAGCAAAAATAACCACAGAGATATTTATTCGTTATCTTCTCTGCGCAGTCTGGCGTTGGGGTTCCTCACTTTGATGGCGAGCTGTGCCGCTCTCTCCACAATGGTCTGTAGCTTCTTAGATGGAGACTTTGTCAGCGATTTCAGTACAGAAGGACTTGTTGCTCATCCACAGAACCTCGTCCTCCATGACATTGTGGACAAGGAATTTGCGGGTGGACCAGGAATTTGCGGAACCCTGTGAGCAGCATGTGTTTGGTCTTCTACTTGCTACCGTATCCAATGTTTGGCAATATAGATTCGCAAGTAATATTATTTTTCACACCTATCCCAAAAATAAAAATGCATGCAGTATGCGCAAATAAAACTTGGAACTGGAATTGGAGAGAGGGCCTGTAGGTGGGGGGGCAGGCTGGGGGAAGGAGGTTTCGCTGGAAGAGCCAGAGGAGTGCCCCCTGGGGCTAGCGTGTGTGGTGGTGACAACAGCCGGATGTATTTAGAATGACAACGCAGGACCCCAACTTAAAAATTTAGCATCAACCGGTACAGTCGTAAATTATGAGATTGATCAAGTGTGGCATGACTTTTTAGATGGAGATTTCATGTGGTCACGTACTCCCTGGAACCCCATAGTCACCCCTTCTCTGATGTGCTAGCCCAGAACATTCTCTGCCCCAATTCGCAAGACCTTTTGCAGTCTCAGTGTGCTGACAGTGTGGATTTACCAGTGTTGTCTGAGGAGGTGGTGGACAATGGCGAGACACAGGTGTCGGGGGGTGAGGTAGTTGTATGGGAAGCAAGTTACAGTGGGGACTCCTTGGGGGGGACTTTCTCATGATGGGACAGATTCAACTTGGGTGGATCAGGCACATTAACAGATGAATTTTTTGGGGGGTTTATTTGACTTTTATTTAGCAAAAATAACCACAGAGATATTTATTCGTTATCTTCTCTGCGCAGTCTGGCGTTGGGGTTCCTCACTTTGATGGCGAGCTGTGCCGCTCTCTCCACAATGGTCTGTGTGTTCTTAGATGGAGACTTTGTCGGCGATTTCAGTACAGAAGGACTTGTTGCTCATCCAAAGAACCTCGTCCTCCTTGACATTGTGGACAAGGAATTTGCGGGTGGACCAGGAATTTGCGGAACCCTGTGAGCAGCATGTGTTTGGTCTTCTACTTGCTACCGTATCCAATGTTGGGCAATATAGATTCGCAAGTAATATTATTTTTCACACCTATCCCAAAAATAAAAATGTATGCAGTATGCGCAAATAAAACTTGGAACTGGAATTGGAGAGAGGGCCTGTAGGTGGACCTCCGGAAAAATTGTTTGAATAGAGGGCCTGTAGGTGGACCTCTGGAAAAATTGTTGGAATAGAGGGCCTGTAGGTGGACCTCTGGAAAAATTGTTGGAATAGAGGGCCTGTAGGTGGACCTCTGGAAAAATTGTTGGAATAGAGGGCCTGTAGGTGGACCTCTGGAAAAATTGTTGGAATAGAGGGCCTGTAGGTGGACCTCTGGAAAAATTGTTGGAATAGAGGGCCTGTAGGTGGACCTCCTGAAAAATTGTTGGAATAGAGGGCCTGTAGGTGGACCTCTGGAAAAATTGTTGGAATAGAGGGCCTGTAGGGGGGCCCTCCTGAAAAATTGTTTGAAGAGAGGGCCTGTAGGGGGCCCTCCTGAAAAATTGTGCTAAAAGAGTGCCAGTTGGACCTCTAAAAAATGGCATTTTTTGGGTCAGCATTAGGCAAAGACGATATGGAGGAGGAGGAGGAGTAGGAGGAGGAGTAGAGAGGAGGAATCGGATACATAAGTTATTTAAATCTTTAGCTGCTTTCCCCCGGAGGAGATTTGAATTCCGGTGAAATCCAGGCTTTGTTCATTTTAATAAGCGTCAGCCTGTCAGCGCTGTCAGTTGACAGGCGTGTACGCTTATCGGTGATGACGCCACCAGCTGCACTGAATACCCGCTCTGACAGAACGCTAGCGGCAGGGCAGGCCAGCACCTCCAAGGCGTACAGCGCCAGTTCAGGCCACGTGTCCAGCTTTGAAACCCAGTAGTTGTATGGAGCAGAGTGATCGGTCCGGACGTTGGTATGGTCAGCTAGGTACTCCCTCACCATCTTTCTGTACAGCTCCCCCCTACTCTGCCTAGACTGGGGACAGGTGACAGTGTCTTGCTGGGGTGACATAAAACTGGCAAAGGCCTTGGAGAGCGTTCCCCTGCCAGTGCTGGACAAGCTGCCTGCTCGCCTCCTCTCCCCCGCTACTTGGCCCACAGAACCATGCCCTCTGCCGCTAGCGGCGTCAGATGGGAAGAATTGTTTCAGCTTGTGCACCAGGGCCTGTTGATACCTATTCACTCTCATACTCCTTTCCTCTGCAGGGATGAGAGTTGAAAGGTTCTGCTTGTACCGTGGGTCCAGGAGAGTGAACACCCAGTAATCGGTGTTTGAAAAAATTCTTCTAACGCGAGGGTCACGGGATAGGCAGCCTAACATGAAGTCTGCCATGTGCGCCAGAGTCCCAACACGCAAGAATTCCCTCTCCTCACTGACCTGACTCTCCATTTCCTCCTCCTCCTCCTCCTCCTCCTCCAAGTCCTCCTCTTCAGCCCATACACGCTCAAGAGTTAAGGACTGAGCACTGGTACCCTCTACTATCTCGCCGACATTCTCCTCCTCTTCCTCCTCATCCTCATCCCCCTCCTCCGATACGCGCTGAGAAACAGACCGGAGGGTGCTCTGGCTATCAAGCGACGTATCTTCCTCCACCGTCTCTTGTGACAAGCGCAAAGCATCCGACTTGATGCTGAGCAGTGATTTTTTCAACAGGCAAAGCAGCGGGATGGTGAGGCTGATAATGGCGGCATCGCCGCTGACCATCAGTGTTGACTCCTCAAAGTTGCTCAACACCTGGCAGATATCAGACATCCACGTCCACTCCTCATTGTAGACTTGAGGAATCTGAGAGACCTGACTACCAGTTCTGGTGGAAGATGACATCTGGCAGTCTACAATCGCTCTGCGCTGCTGGTAAACTCTGGATAACATGTTTAATGTGGAATTCCATCTCGTGGGCACGTCGCACAACAGTCGGTGAGCGGGCAGTTGTAGGCGGCGCTGCGCTGCCCTGAGAGTGGCAGCATCTGTGCTAGACTTGCGGAAATGTGCACAGATGCGGCGCACCTTGGTGAGCAAATCAGACAGATTGGGGTATGTCTTGAGGAACCGCTGAACTATAAGATTGAACACGTGGGCCAGGCATGGCACATGTGTCAGTCTGCCGAGTTGCAGAGCCGCCACCAGGTTACGCCCGTTGTCACACACAACCATGCCTGGCTTGAGGTTCAGCGGTGCCAGCCACACATCGGTCTGCGCCGTGATGCCCTGTAACACCTCTTGGGCGGTGTGCTTTTGTCACCTAAGCTCAGCAGTTTGAGCACCGCCTGCTGGCGCTTACCTACGGCACTGCAGCTGCGCCTAGAGCTACCGACTGAAGGCGCCGTGCCCACGGATGGTAATTCGGTGGAGGAGGAGGGGTCGGAGGAGGAGGCATAGTACGTCTGATAGACCGTGACCGAGGTAGGCCCCGCAATCCTCGGTGTGGGCAGTACATGAGCGGCCCCAGCCTCCACCAAGTTAACCCAATGTGCCGTCAGTGAGATGTAGTGTCCCTGCCCGGCAGCACTTGTCCACGTGTCCGTGGTTAGGTGGACCTTCTCAGAAACAGCGTTGGTCAGGGAACGGATGATGTTCTGTGACACGTGCTGGTGTAGGGCTGGGACGGCACATCGGGAAAAATAGTGGCGGCTGGGGACGGAATACCAAGGGGCAGCCACCGCCATGAGATTTCGAAAGGCCTCAGTCTCTACCAGCCTATAGGGCAGCATCTCCAGGCTAAGCAATTTGGAGATGTGGACGTTGAGGGCTTGGGCATGTGGGTGGGTGGAACTGTATTTCCTCTTGCGCTCCAGCGTCTGCTGTAAAGACAGCTGAACGCTGCGCTGGGACACGTTGGTGGACGCTGTGGAGGATCGTGGAGGCGAAGGTGTGGTTTTCCGGCGGGAGGCGCTCGTGCCGGGGTCCTGGGCATGGGGTTGACTAGCAGAGGCAGCGAGTGACACAGGGGAAGGAGCAGTGGTGTGACCCGCAGGAGGTGGTGAACGGCCTTGGTTCCATTGAGTGGGGTGTTTAGCACTCATATGCCTGCGCATGCTGGTGGTGGTTAGGCTAGTAGTGGTGGCACCCCTGCTGATCCTGGTGTGGCACAGGTTGCACACCACAGTCCGTCGGTCATCCTCACTTTCTTTAAAGAACCTCCAGACTTGCGAACATCTAGGCCTCGCCACGGGAGCTTCACTACGTGGAACAGTTGCTGCTGATGCACCAGCTCTGGCCCTGCTTCTCCCTCTGGCCACACCACTGCCTCTTACAACCTGTTCTGGTGCAGCACTCGCCTCCGCCTCAGAAGCACTGTCTTCACTCGGCATATCAACCCAGCTTGGGTCAGTCACCTCGTCATCCTCCGATTCCTCAGTCTGCTCCCCCCTGGGAATTCCTCCCCTAACAACAACTTCACCACTGTCTGACAACCGTGTCTCCTCATCGTCCGACACCTCTTTACAAACTTCTTCCACTAAGTCAACATTGTCATCATATCATCATCACCCACAGACTGCGACAGTTGGAAAACTTGGGCATCGGGAACGAGGTCAGCAGCAACCTGAGAAGTGGTTTGTGACTCTGGGAAGGGTCCAGAAAACAGTTCCTCAGAGTATGCCGGATCGCATTCCAAATTTTCCTGGGAGGGGGCAGACTGGGGGAAGGAGGTTGAGGTGGAGGAGCCAGAGGAGTGCTCCCTTGGGTAACGTGGGTGGACTGCGTGGAAGACTGACTGGTGGACAAATTACTTGAAGCATTGTCCGCAATCCACAAGATCAGCTGTTCGCACTGTTGTGGTTTCAACAGTCCTCTACCACGTGTCCCTGTAAGTTGAGACATGAAGCTAGGGAGTGTAGCTCTGCGGAATTCCCCTGCTCCCTCATCAGCGGGTACTGTCTCACCCTGCCCAGGACCACGACCTCTGCCCCCTGCAGTAATTGAATGCCCACGCCCACGCCCTCGCCCCTTAGCCCTGGGGTTCAACATTTTTTGTATATAGGTGTATGATAAAAAAAAAAAAAATTAAGTCCGGTAGAATTAAGTGACGTACAGAAAGTGTCACCAGGACAGTATATACGGATGTGAGCGAATGTTTTGAACTGAGAAACAGAAAGGTTACACGCAGCTGAGTCAAATGGATTTGTATCACTGAGCTAAAACAACTGAAAAAAATTTTTTTTTTTTATATTTTCTTTTTTTTGGGAACGTGACGTGCAAGAACTATGGTAGGACTGACTGACACCCTGTTAACGGTGGCTATTTAGTCTGCGACCCAGACAAATGTCGCACAGAGAGTTTTCTGGATCAAGCGGTAGATGATATGGGTAGCAAATGACTTGGTTGTATTGTGTGACGTACAGAAAGCGTCACCTGGACAGTTTGTACGGATGGGAGCGGATGTGCTGAACTGCGACACACAGAAAGGTTACACAAAGCTGAGTAAAATGGATTTGTATCACTGAGCTAAAACAACTGAAAAAATTATTATTTTTTTTTATATTTTCTTTTTTTGGGAACGTGACGTGCAGGAAATATGGTAGAACTGACTGACACCCTGTTAACGGTGGCTATTTAGTCTGCGACCCAGACAAATGTCGCACAGAGAGTTTTCTGGATCAAGTGGTAGATGATATTGGTAGCAAATGACTTGGTTGTATTGTGTGACGTACAGAAAGTGTCACCTGGACAGTATATATGGATGGGAGCGAATGTGCTGAACTGTGACACACAGAAAGGTTACACAAAGCTGAGTAAAATGGATTTGTATCACTGAGCTAAAACAACTGAACTAATAATTTTTTTTTTTATATTTTGTTTTTTTGGGAACATGACGTGCAGGAAATATGGTAGAACTGACTGACACCCTGTTAACGGTGGCTATTTAGTCTGCGACCCAGACAAATGTCGCACAGAGAGTTTTCTGGATCAAGCGGTAGATGATATTGGTAGCAAATGACTTGGTTGTATTGTGTGACGTACAGAAAGTGTCACCTGGACAGTATATACGGATGGGAGCGAATGTGCTGAACTGTGACACACAGAAAGGTTACACGTAGCTGAGTAAAATGGATTTGTATCACTGAGCTAAAACAACTGAACTAATAATTTTTTTTTTTTATATTTTGTTTTTTTGGGAACGTGACGTGCAGGAAATATGGTAGAACTGACTGACACCCTGTTAACGGTGGCTATTTAGTCTGCGACCCAGACAAATGTCGCACAGAGAGTTTTCTGGATCAAGCGGTAGATGATATTGGTAGCAAATGACTTGGTTGTATTGTGTGACGTACAGAAAGTGTCACCTGGACAGTATATACGGATGGGAGCGAATGTGCTGAACTGTGACACACAGAAAGGTTACACAAAGCTGAGTAAAATGGATTTGTATCACTGAGCTAAAACAACTGAACTAATAATTTTTTTTTTTATATTTTGTTTTTTTGGGAACGTGACGTGCGGGAAATATGGTAGAACTGACTGACACCCTGTTAACGGTGGCTATTTAGTCTGTGACCCAGAGAAATGTCACACAGAGAATTTTCTGTATCAAGCGGTAGATGATATTGGTAGCAAATGACTTGGTTGTATTGTGTGACGTAC
Source organism: Rhinella marina (assembly GCA_900303285.1). Lineage (NCBI taxonomy): Eukaryota > Metazoa > Chordata > Amphibia > Anura > Bufonidae > Rhinella > Rhinella marina. Next base: position 18,869 of record ONZH01005811.1, on the reverse strand, counting down.
AGAAAGTGTCACCTGGACAGTATATATGAATTGGAGTGAGTCAGTGCTGAACTGTGACACACAGAATGGTTCCACAGTGCTGTGTGCAATGGATTTGTATCACTGAGATAGAAAAAAAAAAAAAAACAGGGTTAGATATGGCGATAGCTGCATTACTAGTGCCAGCCAGCCAAGTGACAAAAAAAAAATAAATAAAATGTCTTCTAGCCCTTAGAAGGGCTGTTGGGTTCTTTGTGGGTGATCCCTGCCTAACAGACAACTAAATGCAGGCCCTAACACTGTCCCTGAAAGGCAGCAGCTCTATCCCTAACGACATCCAGACGGCATCTGAGCCGAGCGCCGCGGCCAGTCGGTAGTATATTCCAGGGTCACCTGATCAGGCCAGCCAACCCCTGCTATCGACATGTAAGGGCCCCACGTGATGCTGGGTGTACTGTAGAGTCTCCTGGCTTGTGATTGGCTTTGTTTTTAGGCGCCAGAAAAGCACGATGCGGAAGTTGCCATTTCCTCGAGCTGCGAGTACTTACGAGTACCCTAATACTCGAACGAGTACCAAGCTCGGACGAGTATGCTCGCTCATCTCTATTCTCTAGACTAAAGGAGCCATTATAAGTAAAGACATATAAGATTTTGTTGATAAAAAGATTTTTTTTTTAGTATTTTCATTTTTATCTTTCCTGGAGTAACCCCTTTAAAATACAACATATATTCAAGCCTTACTCAAGCTCTGTTCTGTGCATCTTTCCTTCAGTACTCTAGTTTTCTAACAGCAGTGGTGTTTTGCCAGGATATGGCTCATGTTTGAACTGATTCACATTAATAAAGTGAGTATTATAACTTTTTTAGAAACTAACACAAGCAGGCTCACAAATGGCTATTAAAACTGTCTTCCTTGAGGCATCCTGAATAAGTAACACAAAGATAATCTAACTCCTGATGCACCAGCTGGTACCTCAGTAAAATTTCATATTTCTGTTTTAAAATGCTTTTAAAGTTGTAGAATTGAAGGTCAAAATTCTTCACAAGTCTCCGTATAGAATTAAAATGAAGTTGGGGAACAAAGTGACTTTAGACCTTGGATTAAAAGCTTGATTTGCTCACCCCTAAAAATAATATTAAGTCTAATTGTCTTCTGTTTACTGTAAAATAAAGTCTCTGACCCTAAACTATCTGTATTTTAAAGGGATGGTGCAGGCTATATATATTGATGACCCCAGGATAGGTTATCAATATCTTATATGTTCATTACTCTGCAGTGTAATGACCAGTGCTTACTCCATTCACTTGATAATTACATTATGCCAGAGCTCCAGAGAAGACAATACATAGTGTAATAAACAGGAAGCAGGGCTCAAAATGAGCGCCACATCCTCTTTAAACAGCTGATTGGGATGGGTGCCAGGTGTCAGACCCCTTAGCTATTGATCACCTATCCTTAGACATGGGTCATCAATGTAAATGGCCTGTGCAACCCCTTTAACATGTTCCTCTATTAAACACATGTTCTATCCCTCCAATTTTCAAGCCCAGAAAAATATGGCATATCCTGGTTAGGATCTTATATCGTGCCTATGACACATCCATTGACATTTCAGCTATGGTCCCTCATGGTTGACTGAGGCTAGGCAAAGCATTATAGGAAAGTTTGGGACTGGATCTTGTGACCGTTCTAATCGTCCCTGTATTCTAGTATTTAAAATGGTGGATACCATTTTGAGCGATTAGTGAGGAAGGAATCCCCAAAACTTCATATTTGCCAGTTATCAAAATTTTTGGTAAATTTGTAACAAATTGGATTCGTGCAGCATCAATCCGCTCATCTCTAGTAACATGTTTTTTTTTTTAAAATCTATGTATTCTTATGTGTTTGTTATTTAACCCCTTCACGACCGCCGCCGTACATGTACGGCGCGCGGGCGGTGCGGGGACATGACGCCCGCTCGCGGGTGCGGCGGGCGTCATGGCCGGCAAGTCTCTGCTGTTTCTAACAGCAGAGACTTGCCGCATCTTACCTCCGTCTTCGGAGACTTCCAGGGCCTTCTGATGCCGTGATCACACGTGATCACGGCATCAGGATGCGTCTGAACCCGGAAGCCCACGCTTCCGGGTGGTGTACAGACGCCCCGATTGGCCAATCGGGGTGTCTGTACACCATATGAAAACTGTAATCCTCGCTGGTGAGGATTACAGTTTTCAAACTGCAATTCTTATTCTGGCCACTAGATGGCAGGCCAGGATAAGAAATGAGCAATTCATGGTTTTAACTGCATCTAGTAAATCCATGATTGCTCATAAAGAAAAAAAACAAAACACAATAGATCAGATGATATTTGAGCTTTAAAATAATCACAGAAAAATTAAAAAAAATGTTAAAAAATATATAAAAAATAAAAAAGATATAAAAGTTCAAATCACCCCCCTTTCCGTATAAGTAAAAAATAAATACCTAAATAACAATAAATATAGACATCATGGGTATCACCGTGACCGAAAACGCCCGTACTTTTAAAATATAAAAAAAAAATTTCAATACGGCGAATTGTGTGGCGGAAAAAAGCGTCCAAATGGCGATTCGCAGTTTTTTGTCCCTTTTTTTTCTAAAAAAAATTAAATAAAAAGTGATCAAAAAGTCATACACACCCCAGAATGGTATCAATAAAAACTTCAGACCGCCCCGCAAAAAATGAGCCCCCATACAGCTCTGTACACATAAATACCAAAAAGTTATAGGGGTCAATATATGACAAGGAAAAAAAAAAAAAAAAAAAGGGCAACTTTCTAATTATTTTATCACCATCTAAACGCAGGAAAAACTATACATATTAGGTATTGCCGGATTCGTACTGACCAGTAGAATGAAAGTAACGGATCAGTTTTAATGCACATCGAATGCTGTAAATAAGAAACCCGTAGAACTGTAGCGGAATAGCGTTTTCTTTGCAATTTCACCCGGTTTGGAATTTTTTTCCCGCTTCCCACTACACCGTATGCAATATTAAATGGTGGCGTTGGAAAGTACAACTTGTCCCGCAAACAACAAGCCCTCATACAGCTATGTGAACAGAAAAATAAAAGAGTTATGGCTGTTTGAAGGCAGGGAGCACAAAACGAAAATGCAGAACCGAAAAAAGCTCCGGTCGTGAAAGGGTTAAATATATATGAAGATGTTTATGAGCCGATAAAATTTATTAGGATTTAAAGAAATAGCAAATTGCTCCAATTAAATCCCCACTGTTCAGTACTTGTTAAATTGCACATATTTACATGCTGCTCATCATAGCCATTAGAAACATCTAAAGAAATTACTTATCTGTTATATGTCACATTCAGGCAATAAAAATGAAATAACTCAAATTGTATTTCAAGTGGAAATGATTAGAGGACCACAATTTGTTTTAGAGAGTCATATATTTAATAGTTGGAAGATGTTCCATAAAAAAATGCAACCGTACAGAAGAAAACATTAAAAACAGAATTTAAAAAATGGAGCTTGTATCTAATCACAGAATATACGCTTAAAATGATTAATGTTATCTATGCTTTAAGAGCCATCAAACTCTTTTGTGTTGCTCGGAAAATATTCTGTACATGATTCCACTTCATCCTCATACATATTGTTATTTGTCCTATGCTGTCAGCAGACAAGGCCACCATCATGAGATGCTCACTAAGTTAAATTTTATGTCATCAGCGTGCTTTATAAACCATCAGAATCAGGTTCAGTTCCTCCAGGCAGTTCTTTATCAGAAAACACAGACGGCTAACATAGAGCATGTCGGATCAATAATACAGCAATTTTCACAATGAATTAGGGTGGATGAAACTTGGTTTTGAAATGTATTTGAGAACATCTAATGCATTAGCAACTGTATGAATTGAATTGCAATGAGCCTAAAATCTCTTCAGTTACTACTAACTGTAAATACAGTATATCTCAATTTGCTTAGCTTTGACTGGACGAGTATTTTTATGTGATTTGACCCCTAGAGTTTGACTAAAATTTAAATATGTCCATTGAAGGATCAGTAGATCATTTTATAGATAGTGATGGATATGAGTTGAACTTTTGCCAAGTTCTGAAAGGTTATTGATGTCTTGATTTAAAGTTTGGGGGACAATAAATTGTCAGTTGGAAAAAAGTGATTTTTTTTCTCCAAATAAGCAAACCTTTTATTTCAGAGCATTAATTCACACATATAAAACAATGAATGTTGAAATATTACAATACAGGTTCTTATTTTAGTCTTATATGAACCTAGTCCATCAGCTAAACACAAACTAAACAAATCTTCACTGTTGGTTTATCTCTAATCCCAAAGTGAAATGGGAATTGAATGGAATTGGGAATTGAAGGGGTTATCTGGGATAGGTCAACAATATCAGATCGACTGGGGTCAGTCTCCTGGGACAGCTGCCGATCAGCTGTTTGAAGAGGCTGCTGTGTTCTATGAGCGCTTAAGCCTCTGGGCCAGTGACATCATGTTTTTCAGTCACATGGCCTGCGTGCAGCTCAGCCATATAGAAGGGAATGGGGCTGAGCTGTAATACCAAGCACAGCTGCTGTACTTGGTAAGCAGTGAAGAGACCGCAGTGCTAACCAGAGCTCTGGTGAGTGCAGAGGCCTTCTTCAAACAGCTTATTGGTGGGGGTTCTTGGTGTAAAAATGTTTTTAAAAAATAGAAAATGGTTTGAAGTGTAAACAATCCAGTTTAAAATCTGAGAAAAAGCCTATCATAATAAAACAATAAAAGATGCTTTATTATGGAAAATATAAAATTGGTAGATGCTGAATTTCTAACAACTCATACTATTTTGTATCATTTTCTTTTCACTTCACACATACTTGCTACTTTGTGTTGATCTCTCACATAAAATCCCAAAAAATGCATTTAAGTTTGTGGGTGTAATGTGAAAAAAATGTGAAAAAGTTCAAGGGGTATAAATACTTTTTCAAGGCTCTGAGAAATGTTGCCCAAGATTTTGCTAGCATGTTGCGATATTGTATTGAATTTGTTTAGTGAAAAATGTAATTCTTTAACATAATTCAATGAAAACTAAGAATGGACACATCTGTAATAGTGTTATCACTTTAACCCGAAGAATAAAGTGGCCATAGGCTTAAAATACATGAAGACTATTAACTTCTAAGGGAGTTTTTCTAGGCATGCTCGGTGACCTGCATAGAGGTCAGAAGGAAGCTAATAAGCTGTCAAATCACCTATTGTGAGTGGTGGATTGTGTGTTATCTATATAGAGGTGTTACTTGGCATTGTAATTCTGGTGATAAAGAGACCAGCTACTAAAAAGTGACCTCTACAGAACAGAAAACCATGACTTATTATTACACCTAATGTTGAAATTTGAAAATTGCAGGATTATATACCATTTTCCTTTTTTTCTAAAATGTAGATAGTAGCATGGAAAAATCACAAAAAAAGTTTAAAATAAAAATGTAATTTAAACAATAGGTCATTTTCTGATGACATATTCCATTTAACATGTCCTTTATATTGCAAAGTAAATTCCGTAAAAAAAAACAGTTGAAGAAATTGAATGAAACATGATATATCAAATAGTCATATGTGCCCTACAATGGTGCCAGTGAAAACTATAGCTTTTCCAATAAAAATAATCCCTGAAACAGCTCTGTTAACATAAAAAATAAAAATCTCATGGGCCACAGAATATGTTTACACAGAAATTATGTTAAAAAAGGTTATTGTGTAAAAAGTAACATAAAAACCTTATACATTTGTTATTACTATACTCATACCTGAAATTTAGATAATATTTATTTCAATAAAAAATAAGCCCTTATACAGATACACCAACTAAAAAAGTTAAGAATATCGGAAAACAAAGATGAAAGAACAAAATTTTAAAAAATGCTGCGTACCTAAGACTCAAACTACAGTTGCATCCTTAAGGGGTTAAAGATAGTCACCAGCTTCCCTTCCATCTCCTTCTTGAGTAACAAAATAACTATGCAGGAACCTGATCTTGTAAATCGAGAAGAAGAGGGTGGGGCTGGCAGAGGAAGAGCAAAGGTGCACAGAGTGGTTAGTACCCACCCTTGGTGCACTTAACTGCCTATTTGCATATGGATTAATAGTACTGTACTTAAGCACAGGATATCATTACATTCAGCTAAGCTAACCCTATAAAACAGGGAATTTTATGGTGACAGACTCCCATTAGATTGAACATGTGGTGAATACATTTTCATTGTTTGCCACTTAATGTTAATTAAAAGAGTACAGTCATGGCCAAAAGTTTTGAGAATAATACAAATATTAATTTTTACAAAGTCTACTGCTTCAGTTTTTATAATGGCAATTTGCATATACTCCAGAATGTTATAAAGAGTGATCAGCTTAACAGCAATTACTTGCAAAGTCAATATTTGCCTAGAAATAAACTTTATCCCCCAAAACACATTTCAACATCATTGCAGCCCTGCCTTAAAAGGACCAGCTAACATCGTTTCAGTGATTGCTCCATTAACACAGGTGTGGGTGTTGATGAGGACAGGGCTGGAGATTAATCTGTCATGATTAAGTAAGAATGACACCACTGGACACTTTAAAAGGAGGCTGGTGCTTGGCATCATTGTTTCTCTTCTGTTAACCATGGTTATCTCTAAAGAAACACGTGCAGTCATCATTGCACTGCACAAAAATGGCCTAACAGGGAAGAGTATCGCAGCTAGAAAGATTGCACCTCAGTCAACAATCTATCGCATCATCAAGAACTTCAAGGAGAGAGGTTCCATTGTTGCCAAAAAGGCTCCAGGGCGCCCAAGAAAGACCAGCAAGCGACAGGACCGTCTCTTAAAAGTGTTTCAGCTGCGGGATCGGGCTACCAGCAGTGCAGAGCTTGCTCAGGAATGGCAGCAGGCAGGTGTGAGTGCATTTGCACGCACTGTGAGGCGGAGACTCTTGGAGCAAGGCCTGGTCTCAAGGAGGGCAGCAAAGAAGCCACTTCTCTCCAGAAAAAACATCAGGGACAGACTGATATTCTGCAAAAGGTACAGGGAGTGGACTGCTGAGGACTGGGGGAAAGTCATTTTCTCTGATGAATCCCCTTTCCGATTGTTTGGGACATCTGGAAAAAAGCTTATTCGGAGAAGACGAGGTGAGCGCTACCACCAGTCTTGTCTCATGCCGACTGTAAAGCATCCTGAAACCATTCATGTGTGGGGTTGCTTCTCAGCCAAGGGAATCGGCTCTCTCACAGTCTTGCCTAAAAACACAGCCATGAATAAAGAATGGTACCAGAATTTCTTCCGAGAGCAACTTCTCCCAACCGTCCAAGAGCAGTTTGGCGATCAACAATGCCTTTTCCAGCATGATGGCGCACCTTGCCATAAAGCAAAGGTGATAACTAAATGGCTCAGGGAACAAAACATAGAGATTTTGGGTCCATGGCCTGGAAACTCCCCAGATCTCAATCCCATTGAGAACTTGTGGTCAATCATCAAGAGACGGGTTGACAAACAAAGACCAACAAATTCTGACAAAATGCAAGCATTGATTGTGCAAGAATGGACTGCTATCAGTCAGGATTTGGTCCAGAAGTTGATTGAGAGCATGCCAGGGAGAATTGCAGAGGTCCTGAAGAAGAAGGGTCAACACTGCAAATATTGACTTGCTGCATTAACTCATTCTAACTGTCAATATAAGCCTTTGTTACTCATAATATGATTGCAATTATATTTCTGTATGTGATAAAAACATCTGAGAAACACACATAAAAACCAGAGGGCAGCAGATCATGTGAAAATATAATATTTGTGTCATTCTCAAAACTTTTGGCCATGACTGTACATTATCATGTTCACATAGTATAGTTGTCAGTGTACTTTCTTTGATTGTGATGGCCTAAAAGGTGACTTTCAACCAAGTGACCCCTAATTCGATACATCTTTATGTGGATACAAATTACCTCTGTCTACACTATCTGTTCAACAGATTGTAATGACTGCCAGCATGATACATTGGATGATGTCATGTATGAGGCTAATTTGTCCCTACAACATATATGAGATAACCCGCAGTAGGTCTAGTGGCCTAAGCAGCTCATTCATTAGATAACAGAGATAATTTTAATATTCTACATGTACCCGATTCAATATGGATCTATGTGTTTGTGTGTATAGAATCATTCTGTATTATATATATTATTATTAGAGATGAGCGAGCATGCTCGTCCGAGCTTGGTGCTCGTTCGAGTATTAGGGTACTCGTAAGTGCTCGCTGCTCGGACGAGTATCTCACCATGCTCGAGGAAATGGCATCTCCCGCATTTTTAAATTTTGCCGCCTATAAACTCAGCCAATCACAAGCCAGGAGACTCTGCGGTACACCCAGCATCACGTGGGGCCCTTACATGTCAATAGCAGGGGTTGGCTGGCCTGATCAGGTGACCCTGGAATATACTAGTGACTGCCCGCGGTACTCGGCTCAGATGCTGTCTGGATGTCATTAGGGACAGAAAGGCTGCGTTTCAGGGAGAGTGTTAGGGCCTGGATTTAGTTCTCTGTTAGGCAGGAGTGATCTCAAAAGAACCCAACAGCCCTTCTAAGGGCTACAAGACACTTTTTTTTTGTCTCCTGGCTGGGCTAGCTGGCACTAGTAGTGCAGCTATCGCCATATATAACACTTTTTTTTTATTGATTTATCTCAATGATACAAATCCATTTCATACAGCTGTGTGGAACCATTCTGTGTGTCACAGTTCAGCTGTCCACTCACCACAAACCACAATCCGTATTTCTGTCCAGTTGACCCATACTGTACATCACGTAATCAAATACGGTCTTTTGCTTTCACTGATACAGCTAAATTAGAAAAATCCCTGTGCGACTTTTGTCTGGGTTGCAGTCAAAATAGCCACAGTAAACAGGGGCTGAGTTTGCTCTCTGATATTTTCTGCACGTCACGTTAAAAAAAAATATATATATAAAAAAAAATTTAAAAAAAAATTAAAAAAATAGTTTTTTGTTGTTTTATCTCAGTGATACAAATCCATTTCATACAGCTGTGTGGAACCATTCTGTGTGTCACAGTTCAGCTGTCCACTCACCACAAACCACAATCCGTATTTTCTGTCCAGGTGACACATTCTGTACGTCACGTAATTAAAAAAGGTCTTTTGCTCTCACTGATACAGCTACATTACAAAAATCTCTGTGCGACCTTTATCTGGGTTGCAATTAAGCAGACCAAGTCTGCCTAATCTAATATCTTCAGTGTAATTACTCCATACTGCACAGTACGTAATAACATACGTAATTTAGCTCTAACTTATCCACCTATATACAAAGCACAATCCGTATTTTCTGTCCAGGTGACACATTCTGTACGTCACTTAATTAAAAAAGATCTTTTGCTCTCACTGATATAGCTACATTACAAAAATCTCTGTGCGACATTTGTCTGGGTTGCAGTCAAAATAGCCACAGTAAGCAGGGGCTGAGTTTGCTCTCTGATATTTTCTGCATGTCACGTTAAAAAAATATATATATAAAAAAAATATAAAAAAATATATAAAAAAAATAGTTTTTTTGTTGTTTTATCTGATATAAATCCATTTCATACATCTGTGTGGAACCATTCTGTGTGTCACGGTTCAGCTGTCCAGTCACCACAAACCACAATCCGTATTTTCTGTCCAGGTGACACATTCTGTACGTCACTTAATTAAAAAAGGTCTTTTGCTCTCACTGATATAGCTACATTACAAAAATCTCTGTGCGACATTTGTCTGGGTTGCAGTAAAAATAGCCACAGTCAGCAGGGGCTGAGTTAGTTCTCTGATAGTTTCTGCATGTCACGTTAAAAAAAAAATATATATAAAAAAAATATAAAAAAAAAATATAAAAAAATTGTTTTATTGTTGTTTTATCTCAGTGATACAAATCCATTTCATACAGCTGTGTAGAACCATTCTGTGAGTCACAGTTCAGCTGTCCAGTCACCACAATCCGTATTTTCTGCCGAGGTGACCCATTCTGTACGTCACATCAGTAAAAAAGGTCTTTTGCTCTCACTGATACAGCTACAATACAAAAATCTCTGTGCGACATTTGTCTGGGTTGCAATTAAGCAGACCAAATCTGCCTAATCTAATAGTTTCAGTGTAATTGCTCCATACTGCACGGTACGTAATAACATACGGAATATTGCTCTAACTTATCCACCTATATATTTTCTTGTTCAGATTGAACAAGTTTGTGGGTTTCAGTACAGCAGACCCATTTATTTTTTTTATATAATACAATTATATACAGAAAATGTTGAACCCCAGGGCTAAGGGTCAAGGACGAGGGCGTGGGCGTGGGCATTCAATTACTGCAGTGGGCAGAGGCCGTGGTCCTGGGCAGGGTGAGACAGTACCTGCTGATGAGGGAGCAGGGGAATGCCGCAGAGCTACACTCCCTAGCTTCATGTCTCAACTTACAGGGACACGTGGTAGAGGACTGTTGAAACCACAACAGTGTGAACAGCTGATGTCGTGGATTGCGGACAATGCTTCAAGTAATTTGTCCACCAGTCAGTCTTCCACGCAGTCCACCCACGTTACCCAAGGGAGCACTCCTCCACCTCAACCTCCTTCCCCCCAGTCTGCCCCCTCCCAGGAAAATTTGGAATGCGATCCGGCATACTCTTAGGAACTGTTTTCTGGACCCTTCCCAGAATCACAAACCACTTCTCAGGTTGCTGCTGACCTCTTTCCCGATGCCCAAGTTTTCCAACTGTCGCAGTCTGTGGGTGATAATGATGATGACAATGTTGACTTAGTGGAAGAAGTGTGTAAAGAGGTGTCGGACGATGAGGAGACACGGTTGTCAGACAGTGGTGAAGTTGTTGTCAGGGCAGGAAGTCCGAGGGGGGAGCAGACTGAGGAATCGGAGGATGACGAGGTGACTGACCCAAGCTGGGTTGATAAGCCGAGCGAAGACAGTGCTTCTGAGGAAAAGGCGAGTGCTGCAACAGAACAGGTTGGAAGAGGCAGTGGTGTGGCCAGAGAGAGAAGCAGGGCCAGAGCTGGTGCATCAGCAGCAACTGTTCCACGTAGTGAAGCTCCCGTGGCGAGGCCTAGATGTTCGCAAGTCTGGAGGTTCTTTAAAGAAAGTGAGGATGACCGACGGACTGTGGTGTGCAACCTGTGCCACACCAGGATCAGCAGGGGTACCACCATTACTAGCCTAACCTCTACCAGCATGCGCAGGCATATGAGTGCTAAACACTCCACTCAATGGAACCAAGGCCGTTCACCTCCTGCGGGTCACAACACTGCTCCTTCCCCTGTGTCACTCTGCCTCTGCTAGTCAACCCCCTGCCCAGGACCCCGGCACGAGCGCCTCCTGCCGGAAAACCACACCTTCGCCTCCACGATCCTCCATAGCGTCCACCAATGTGTCCCAGCGCAGCGTTCAGCTGTCTTTACAGCAGACGCTGGAACGCAGGAGGAAATACAGTTCCTCCCACCCACATGCCCAAGCCCTCAACGTCCACATCTCCAAATTGCTGAGCCTGGAGATGCTGCCCTATAGGCTGGTAGAGACCGAGGCCTTTCGCAATCTCATGGCGGTGGCTGCCCCTCGGTATTCGGTCCCCAGCCGCCACTATTTTTCCCGATGTGCCGTCCCAGCCCAACACCAGCACGTGTCACAGAACATCATCCGTGCCCTGACCAACGCTGTTTCTGAGAAGGTCCACCTAATCATGGACACGTGGACAAGTGCTGCCGGGCAGGGACAGTATATATCACTGACGGCACATTGGGTTAACTTGGTGGAGGCTGGGACCGAGTCTGACCCTGGGGCCGCTCATGTACTGCCCACACCGAGGATTGCGGGGCCTACCTCGGTCACGGTCTCTCAGACGTACTATGCCTCCTCCTCTGACCCCTCCTCCTCCGAATTACCATCCGTGGGCACGGCGCCTTCAGTCGGTAGCTCTAGGCGCAGCAGCAGTGCCGTGGGTCAGCGCCAGCAGGCGGTGCTCAAACTGCTGAGCTTAGGTGACAAAAGGCACACCACCCAAGAGCTGTTACAGGGCATCACGGCGCAGACCGATCTGTGGCTGGCACCGCTGAACCTCAAGCCAGGCATGGTTGTGTTACAACGGGCGTAACCTGGTGGCGGCTCTGCAACTCGGCAGACTCACACATGTGCCATGCCTGGCCCACGTGTCCAATCTCATAATTCAGCGGTTCCTCAAGACATACCCCAATCTGTGTGATTTGCTCACCAAGGTGCGCCTCATCTGTGCGCATTTCCGCAAGTCGACCACAGATGCTGCCACTCTCAGGGCAGCGCAGCGCCGCCTACAACTGCCCGCTCACCAACTGTTGTGCGACGTGCCCACAAGATGGAATTCGACATTAAACATGTTATCCAGAGTTTACCAGCAGCGCAGAGCGATTGTAGACTGCCGGATTTAAACTTCCACCAGAACTGGTAGTCAGGTCACTCAGATTCCTCAAGTTTACAATGAGGAGTGGACGTGGATGTCTGATATCTGTCAGGTGTTGAGCAACTTTGAGGAGTCAACACAGATGGTCAGCGGCGATGCCGCCATTATCAGCCTCACCATTTAGCTGCTTTGCCTGTTGAAAAACTCACTGCTCAGCATGAAGTCGGATGCTTTGCGCTTGTCACAAGAGACGATGGAGAAAGATTCGTTGCTTGATAGCCAGAGCACCTTCCGGTCTGTTTCTCAGCGCGTATCGGAGGAGGGGGATGAGGATGAGGAGGAAGAGGAGGAGAATGTCGGCGAGACAGAAGAGGGTACCAGTGCTCAGTCCTTCTTAACTCTTGAGCGTGTATGGGCTGAAGAGGAGGACTTGGAGGAGGAGGAGGAGTCAGGCCTATCCCGTGACCCTCGCGTTAGAAGCATTTTTTCAAACACCGATTACTGGGTGTTCACTCTCCTGGACCCACGGTACAAGCAGAACCTTTCCACTCTCATCCCTGTAGAGGAAAGGAGTATGAGAGTGAATCAATATCAACAGACCCTGGTGCGCAAGCTGAAACAATCCTTCCCATCTGACGCCGCTAGCGGCAGAGGGCATGGTTCTGTGGGCCAAGTAGCGGGGGAGAGGAGGCGAGCAGGCAGCTTGTCCAGCACTGGCAGGGGAACGCTCTCCAAGGCCTTTGCCACTTTTATGTCACCCCAGCAAGACACTGTCACCTGTCCCCAGTCTAGGCAGAGTAGGGGGGAGCTGTACAGAAAGATGGTGAGGGAGTACCTAGCTGACCATACCAACATCCGGACCGATCACTCTGCTCCATACAACTACTGGGTTTCAAAGCTGGACATGTGGCCTGAACTGGCGCTGTACGCCTTGGAGGTGCTGGCCTGCCCTGCCGCTAGCGTGTTGTCAGAGCGGGTATTCAGTGCAGTTGGTGGCATCATCACCAATAAGTGTACAAGCCTGTCAACTGACAGCGCTGACAGGCTGATGCTTATTTAAATGAATAAAGCCTGGATTTCACAGGAATTCAAATCTCCTCCGGGTGGAAAGCAGCTAAAGATTAACATTATTTATGTATCCGATTCCTTTTTTCTTCTTCTCCTACTCCTCCTCCTCCTTGTCGTCTTTGCCTAACGCTGACCCAAAAAACGCAATTTTTTAGAGGTCCAACTGGCACTCTTTTACCACAATTTTTCCGGAGGTCCACCTACAGACCCTCTCTCTAAACAATTTTTCCGGAGGTCCACCTACAGGCCCTCTCTCCAAACAATTTTTCCGGAGGTCCACCTACAGGCCCTCTCTCCAAACAATTTTTCCGGAGGTCCACCTACAGGCCCTCTCTCTAAACAATTTTTCCGGAGGTCCACCTACAGGCTCTCTCTCCAAACAATTTTTTCTGAGGTCCACCTACAGGCTCTCTCTCTAAACAATTTTTCCGGAGGTCCACCTACAGGCCCTCTCTCCAAACAATTTTTCCGGAGGTCCACCTACAGGCCCTCTCGCTAAACAATTTTTCTTTACACCTAGTTGGGTGCTTCCCTAACATGTGATGGGCATGTGCCTCGCCTTTCTTGGTCTGGGTGAGCACAATTGCCATGAGGGTAACCACCAGGCTGTTGCCTGAGAATTTGGGGTAGTGGTGGGATTAGGCAGCCTCAGAGGCATCCATGCATGCTGCCCCTGCTGTTTCCTGTCCATTTCTGTGGTGTTTCCATCATTTTCTGATGTTTTCAGGTTTTCACCCAGCCTTCCCTAGGCAGAGCCTTGGTCCCCTGCAAAAATGCTCGAGTCTCCCATTGACTTCAATGGGGTTCGTTATTCGAAACGAGCACCCGAGCATCGGGAAAAGTTCGACTCGAATAACGAGCACCCGAGCATTTTTGTGCTCGCTCATCTCTAATTATTATGTTATGTTGCTTTTATTATAATTTTATTATACACAGAATAAGTTGCAGATTTCCCATTTTGTTTCAAATTAGATATTCTGCAGATCACAATATTATGACATTAGCCATATTTTAATGTATATTTTCTTTCCGAATTCTTCGTAAAATTTCCTGCAATATTCTATCTTTGTGTTACATGCTACAATTGTACACCAGCGGAGATACATTTTAATTGCTTCTGCTTTATCTGCTGTTTTGAGTGGTATTGGATAATGATGGCGATTTCACAAAGACTGAATATAACCGTACAGTATGCACATTAAAATTAAAAAAGGAGACCCTTTTTTTTTCCGGCCTGTGATTGTTCTAAAAGATGGCAGTGATTGATAGTATCTGCCTGAATTTTACAGCCTACTTAACAAACAAAATCCATTTGACATCCATAATTATAAAATGGATTCTTCTCTCCCGTTGCTAGCAATGATTTAAGAATACGGCTTCCTCTCAGATGAAATTCAGGCTCTTCAAAAGGCAGTTTGATTACCCTTTCTTTTGCAGGATAGTTTGTCTATCTCCTATTGATTTGCAATCGAGATTCTCTGTGGTTCGCTGGAGGTGTCCAGCGTGACTTAGGGACAGAGAACATCATTAAATAAATCCAAATTATGTTCGCCAGTGACGATTGCTTAAAGAACTAATATATCCCAATGTCAATTAAAAAAGTAATAGAATGAGATATATTCATATATTCATAAAGCTGTTACAGATCTGTTTCTTATAAAACAGTTGAGAAACTGCAAAATAAATTGCAGACACAATGACGGGGAACGGTGATTGCACCTCTCCCCCCATCATTGAACCTCCCAGATACCACGTTCATTGCTGATTGCAGCATCTGAGGCGACCATTGAGGGCTATCAGGGGTTAATGTGTTAATAAAATACACACGTTATGATTTGATCACGAACGGCCTGCTGGTGCCATCTTGCTTGAAGATCCAGAGCAAAATCTGGCTGGCTTGTTGACGTCATAAATCCCTGCGTACAAAATTTTGTGAGATTTTAGGGAAAATTGATTTGGTACCACGAAGCGCAAGGAAATTCAGCTTTGCGGCAAATCAAATTTTCCCTGAAATACGGATAGGTATTTTTTGGGCTTCCGCCCAGCAGTCTTCCCTATGTAGCCACTGGCTCTGATGGGTGGGCTTTAGCGCTGCCATAGCTGTTTTACAGGCTGGGGCAGTGCTAAAGCTCGGCCATTAGTGCCGGTGACATCACCGTGCTCACTGCTGGGCGTAAACCAAAAAAATGCCCTTGCTGAATCGTGCAGGGCAAAGGAGAGCATTGGAGCATGAAATGCTCTGATCCTCATATCAATGGGGTTAAGATAGGGATATGTCCAAGTTCAGCTCTGAACCCAGATAACCCCTGTAAAATGATAGTAAAGCGTACTGCTTTCCTACAACCAAAACATAGTATAAGAATTTTCTGATCTTAGGCTTTCAAAATATGCTTCAAATATAGTATATGTTGCTAGGCAGATGCAATGTACCAGTCTGTCATATATAACTTCTGGTTATTAAATAAATTACTATCATTATCTGCATACAACCAGATATAAATAATAGCTAGAAAACTGTATGCTTCCATTATCAAAATAGTGTAAGAAGTACCTGTCAAAATTGAATGATAATAAGTCATATAAAATGAAAGCATTAGCATATATATTTTTTATTTGTCCCCGACCCACCTCCAGACAGTAGAAACTGGAACAATAGTTCATTCACAATTACAATGATTATTTCAAGTTGATGGATGTAATAGAAAGTTCTCGCAGATTGATACATTGTTTTGTGGGAAAAGATTCAGTAAAGCTAAGTATGCCTTAAATGTCCAGTAGTTGAAGGTCCCACCTTTGGGACTCCTTTCTCCAGAACAGGGCTCCATTGTGCCAGGTGGGAAATGGAGAAGTGGGCACTTTCTTCATTCACTTTAATAGCACTTCTTAAAATATCAGTGTCAGAGCACTTGACTATATTTGGAAGTGCTGTTGAAGTGAATGAAGAGAGACTTGCATGAACAACCATCTCTTCTTTTCTGGCCAGGAACAACAGGTCCCATTTTTTAGAGTGGGAATTTCCTGCAGATGGGACAACCCCTTTAAGAGAATGCAACATTTTGCATCAGCTTATCATAAAAGGGTCCAATATCTTATATTTTTTATATTCTCATATTATACTATATTATATGATATTAGTGTTTACTAGAATAGAACTACACATAATTTGCAACATTGTAAAATATACTCTTAGGGTACCTATACTTGGGTGCGGGTTTCAAAACAGAAAAACAGCAGGTTTTTTTGTGCAGATTTCTATATATTTCTACAACAAATTTGCACCAAAAACCACATGTGTTATTTGTGGTTATTAATGCTGATTTGATGCAGATTTTCTGCAGATTGAAAAGAGTGCAATCCAGACCAAAAAAAGCGATAAATGGACATGCTGCAGATTTTAAAATCCACCTCTCTACCCTTGCATCAACATTTTTATTGCAAACACTAGTGATGAAGTGGAATTCGATCCAAAGTTTAGGAAAAATTCAATTCGATACAAATCTGAATTTCCTCGCAATTTGTGTTAAAAAATCAGTTTTTCCTAAAATGGCAGCTGCACATGTTACAAAGTGAAAGTAAGAAGCTGAAAACCTATAATGCTGTACAGCCAGCCAATTCCCTGGTAGCCTGTGATGTCACAGTCCTATAAAACCCTGATCCCATGCGGTCTCCGCCATTGTCCTGTGAGCTGTACACAGGAGGATACGTGGCAAGTGCTCATGCGGTAGGAACAGCGTTGCTGCAATAATCCAGCAGCCACAATTGATCAATACACTATGCTCAGCCATCTGGTCTTAACCCTAATAATTTCAAAAGCAAAATACCACTAGGTTCATATTAGGGAGGGATGGAGGGATCCACATGAGATTATGGTCATTAGTGTTGAGAGAATCAAGCTTCAGATCCAAGATCCGAAGTCCATTCATTCAAAACTTTGTTTGAATACTGTACAGAGATTTGTGTCCATACAGCTCGATTCTCTCAACACTAATAGTCATCCCTGTTCTGGATCCCAAAATTTTAATGCTTTGAGGAAGGTTTTCCTGCCTTAATACTGCGTACCATCTCTGGTACCATCACACAGTAGAACAGGGATTTCTGCATAAACTCTCCGGCTCTCCTGATCCCCACCCGAGTACACCTGTATGACCACAGCGAATCAAGGATTAAAAGTCCATGACCAGCATTACCTTTGATCACAGATATTAATGCTAGGTATCTGCTCTTTAAAACAGTAGATATTTGGTGGCCACAGCACCCACTGCATGTGCCAGTGCGTGCCATTTTGAAATGCCCAGCTGCCGACGTAAACTTACTGTCGGCCGTCAGGAATGGGTTAACTTTGAAGCCTTCACACTGAGATTTGACCACCAAATGGGAAGAATATGATTAAGCACAGTGGCTGGGTATACCTGCTTCCTAGCGATTAGTGACAAATTAATTCAGAATGAATCAAATTTCTTGACGAACTTCAGTGAATCGTCTGAATTAAATTTTTCAAAACTTTTGTAATCTTTTGCGGAAACTGTAAATGTGTAACAACTCTACAAGGTCGTGTGCAAAGTAAAGGACAAAGGATCTATTTGACAATTAAATTCCTGATTCTGATAGTATTGTTTAAACTGGTTAATACGGAACATTTATATGATTGGACAGTTAGTACGGCTCAGAGCATAAATATATTAATTGTTTCATGTATATTTCAGCATACAACAACTATGTCAGCCGTGCCCAGCTGCTACAGTGGCATTAGGTCATAGTTGCCTTAAATAAAAGATTGGATCGTCTGTGATACTTGCAGCATAACAGTCAGGGTGATTGTCATGTATACACATAATATTTAAAGTGGATATTTCATTTGCAGAAAAGACCCCATAGAGAATGTACTTTTCTAACTTTGGAATTTAAATAGTGTGTTACCTTTTGTTTGCTGTTGTATACCAGATTTCTTTGGTTGTGTTGTTTTGATATTTAAGTGGTTGTCTTGGATTTTAAAACATTTGGCTAAGAGCAGGATAGGTGATAAAACAATAATTAAAAAAAAGCAAAACTCGCCTGTTCTTCACCACCCCAGCACTGCTTCTTTAGTATGGCCACTCCGGTGGTCCCTGCTGAGCTTTGTTAACTTCCTTGCAACAATGACGAGCCATACATGCATGTAAGATACAGAAAGAGAGAGATGGAGAGCAAGAAAGAGACAGATGACAATATTATCAACTATTTTGTTTGACCTGGGGGATATTAATATTCAGTTATTTTTATAAACATTGTAGAATTGGTTATTATTAAAATGACAGCATGGAGGAAGAGTCAGAACAGTGGTCCTGTGATTAGTTGTTTAGATGGTTGTCTGGCAGTATGCGTGTCTCATTTTTGTAGGAG
>ONZH01005810.1:0-27468 GCA_900303285.1 Rhinella marina | reverse complement strand
TGGTACCATTCTTTATTCATGGCTGTGTTTTTAGGCAAGACTGTGAGAGAGACGATTCCCTTGGCTGAGAAGCAACCCCACACATGAATGGTTTCAGGATGCTTTACAGTTGGCATGAGACAAGACTGGTGGTAGCGCTCACCCCGTCTTCTCCGAATAAGCTGTTTTCCAGATGTCCTAAACAATGGAAAAGGGGATTCATCAGAGAAAATGACTTTACCCCAGTCCTCAGCAGTCCACTCCCTGTACCTTTTGCAGAATATCAGTCTGTCCCTGATGTTTTTTCTGGAGAGAAGTGGCTTCTTTGCTGCCCTCCTTGAGACCAGGCCTTGCTCCAAGAGTCTCCGCCTCACAGTGCGTGCAGATGCACTCACACCTGCCTGCTGCCATTCCTGAGCAAGCTCTGCACTGCTGGTAGCCCGATCCCGCAGCTGAAACACTTTTAA
The DNA here is from genome assembly GCA_900303285.1 of Rhinella marina. Lineage (NCBI taxonomy): Eukaryota > Metazoa > Chordata > Amphibia > Anura > Bufonidae > Rhinella > Rhinella marina. The sequence goes on along the minus strand of ONZH01005810.1, from coordinate 27,022 downwards.
GAGACGGTCCTGGCGCTTGCTGGTCTTTCTTGGGTGCCCTGAAGCCTTTTTGGCAACAATGGAACCTCTCTCCTTGAAGTTCTTGATGATGTGATAGATTGTTGACTGAGGTGCAATCTTTCTAGCTGCGATACTCTTCCCTGTTAGGCCATTTTTGTGCAGTGCAATGATGACTGCACGTGTTTCTTTAGAGATAACCATGGTTAACAGAAGAGAAACAATGATGCCAAGCACCAGCCTCCTTTCAAAGTGTCCAGTGGTGTCATTCTTACTTAATCATGACAGATTGATCTCCAGCCCTGTCCTCATCAACACCCACACCTGTGTTAATGGAGCAATCACTGAAACGATGTTAGCTGGTCCTTTTAAGGCAGGGCTGCAATGATGTTGAAATGTGTTTTGGGGGATAAAGTTCATTTTCTAGGCAAATATTGACTTTGCAAGTAATTGCTGTTAAGCTGATCACTCTTTATAACATTCTGGAGTATATGCAAATTGCCATTATAAAAACTGAAGCAGTAGACTTTGTAAAAATTAATATTTGTATCATTCTCAAAACTTTTGGCCATGACTGTGTGTGTATATATATATATATATATATATATATATATATATATATATGTGATTTTTTTTTTATAATACTCTATTTTTTTTATTATTTTTTTTTTACGCTTTGTGTCCCCCATAAGGTCATACAAGACCTCAGGGGGACATTTAACTTCACTTTTTTTTTTTTTTTACACTTGATTTCTCCTGTAACTGGGGCTGACATAGTAGCCCCAGTTACAGGGGAAATACATCCCCAGAGAGGCTGTACAGCATAATACTATGCTGTACAGCCTCAGTGCAAGGCTGATCGGGTCTATGAGAGACCCGGCAGCTCCTGCACTCTCCCGGCGACGGCGATCACGTGACCGCCGGTCCGGAACAGGAAGCACAATAGCGCTTCATGATATGTATACACAGCGCTCGTTGAGCGCTGTGTATACAGCGATCTAGAAGGCAGGGACCCCTGGGAACGGTCCCTGCCTTCTCTTTGGGGTACCCTGCTGTCACTGACAGCAGGTACCCCACTGTGCAGCTGCACGATTAGCGTGCAGCTGCTATCTCTGAATGGACGTTTAGAAACGGCCATTCAGAGATAGATAACACTTCCCGGACGTTTATAGTCAACGGGCGGACGGGAAGTGGTTAACTAAAGATCCAAACAAACTATTTTCTGCCAACTATTCTTCTCTTCTTAAGATAAAACAGCAATTATCATCACTTGCAGTACTGTTTATGTCATGGATGGGGCGTAAAAACCTTTTACAGACGTACATTTTACCAAAATTTATATATCTGTTACAAATGGTGCCAATACACGTTCCCAGGTACTTCTTTGAATAAATCAGATCTCTCTTTATTTCCTTTCTGTGGAAAGGTAAACATCCAAGGATAAAATACTCCAGACTGATAATGGACCGCCTTCACGGTGGCTTTGGCTTACCAGATGTTAATTATTATTATAAGGCGATCCAGTTGAAGAGGTGGTTACAATTATGTATTCCAAGCTTTAGAACATTAGGAGGGGAAATGGAATTGGCCATGTTGACAGATGAAAATCTAGCAAATTTATGGGGCATTAAGGCCTCCCATAATATATCTTATGGCCTAACAAAAGGGGTGACCCAAGTAATACAATCTGTCTCACCCAACATGCAACTATTTTCTAAAATGCCACTATCGCTACCTGCATCACTGATTCCATTTCTTCTGGAATCAAACACTCAAAACATTCCCTTTTTTTGGTCCTCATTTAAACATATCACATCTACAAAGCTCTTAGAAGAGCTGAGGATGGGAGCTGATGCATGTACTATATTCTCTAGGTATATTCAAAGAAACAACTTTTTAGATCCAGATCCTGCAAGCTATTACTCTCCACCTACACTACAACTGCAGATTGCACATGGTTTGAAAAATTTGCAACCGCTGAAAAAATGCCTCAACGTGCTATATCCTTATTGTATAAATCAATCTTTTCGCAATTACCAGCTACCACACCAGCATATATCAGAAATTGGGAAGTTGACTTAGGCATAACATTCTCAGAAGCTGAGGTAGCTAAAATTCATCTACACTCCCACGGATTCTCCAAATGCATACGTATACAAGAACACTCATACAAAACGATGACGAGATAGGTATAGGTATAATGACCCATGCAAACTCAAACAAATGAATCTGAGTGACTCTAATGCATGCTGGAGATGCTCCCAAGGAGAGGGTTCACTAGGCCACTTGTTGTGGCACTGCCCACTGATTAAACCATATTGGACTCAGATTGAAAAAATCTCCACAATCCGTTCTTCTTTGGCTACCATCTGACACATGGCACCCAAAACACTTAGATCTACCCACACTGTTAGTTCAAGCCGCCAGACTCCTAATCCCACTCAATTGGTTAAGCAACACTCCTCCGAGTATATCTCAGTGGAGGAATAAAGTAGATCAACTTTACCTTTTAGAAGAGTTAGCCAGCTGGGCAAATAGGAGACACTCTCAATTCGTTAAGCTATGGGCACCATGGAAAACTTATCGCCAATCTTCAAGCTGCTTGACTGATTAAACACACTTACAATTGACAAAAGGTCGACTACTAGAAAGACAATCTGATTGTGTCAAAGTAGATGCTTTATTATAAGCCGCTTTTACGACCATTGGAGGAAATCTTTTCTGTAGGAATCTTTTTTGTATCATTTGACTTTGTACTATAAAATCTTCATCATTAGTGCAGTTGCTCCTTATGCGTTTAATGCGCCATTTTTTATGATGTTGGCTCGTGTAATCAAGGTAGCTATTTGCATCCACCTTCTTAAAGAAGGTTTTGGTGATGCTTTTGCCATCCAAACTACTCAGTTCAAGGTCTAAAAATTCGGCTTTAAAAGGATCATGTGTACCCATGAGACAAATCCCCCAAGAATTGTTATTCAGAAGTTTGATAAAATTTTCAATTGAGGCTGTATCTCCATTCCAAATGAAAATTAAATCATCACTATAGCGGCGGAAAAAAATGATATTATCATAATAACGGAATTTATAAATCATATCTTCCTCAAAAATGCCCATAAACAAATTGGCAAAACTTGGCGCAAAACGTGTGCCCATAGCGGTCGCCCTGGTTTGTAAGTAGAAATTATCTTCAAATGTAAAAGTATTGTGGGTTAAAATAAACTGTATGCAATCAAGAATGAAAGATCTCTGTTCCTCAGGCATAGAGGGATCAGTATCTAAATATCGTTTGGTGCACATAAGGCCTAGATCATGTTCAATGTTTGAGTAAAGTGCGGATATGTCTAGTGTCAACCAATGGTAAGAATCTTTCCAAGGGATATTGTTTACTAATTGAATAAGTGCAGTAGAATCGCGGAGATATGAGGGGAGTAGTGCAACATACTTCTGTAGAAAAATATCTATGTAGTGTGAAAGGTTACAGGTCAGAGATGAAATGCCGGATATGATAGGACGTCTAGGTGGATGTGTGGTGTTTTTATGAATCTTTGGTAGATGGTAAAAAATAGCTATTTCGGGGTCGGGTACTAGCAGATATTCTTTTTCTTTTTTATTTAAAATGTGAGAGGCTGATTCAATCAACATTTTCAAGGCTAGTTTGTGTTCTGTCAGAGGGTTTACTTCAAGAATTTTGTAATAATTGGTGTCTGACAGGATGCGCATGGCTTCACCGATGTAATCTATTCTGTCTTGTAAGACTACTCCTCCACCTTTATCCGCACTTCTAATAAGAAGATTGGTATTGCTCTGTAATCGTTTGATAGCAGTTCGCTCATTGGAACTCAGATTGTATTTTATAATCGGTTTCTGGTGGATAGTACGGAAATCCTCCAGAACCAGATCATAAAAGGTTTCAATAAAGTTCCCTCTATGATGAGTAGGGTAAAAATTGGAGCGAGGTCTAAGCTCAGTGGATATAAAGTTGGTTGGAGTGATGGATTCTTTGGCCTGTGTGGTGGGGTCCTTTTTTACCGGATTTTTGTCGAGTATGGTGAAATGACGTTTGAGCGTGAGCTTTCTGACAAATCTATGAAGGTCCAGAAATAGATCAAAACCACTAGCCTTGGAGGTTGGACAGAACATCAGCCCTTTAAAGAGGACTGAAGTCTCATGGAGGTTTAGTTTATAAGAGGAGAGGTTGAAGATTTTTACCTCCTTTTCCTCATTGGGCTGTAATTGGTTGCACATCATATTTTTCTTTTTGGTCTGCCACCCCCCCCCCCCCCCCCCCCCCGCTGCATCCCCTTCTGAATTTTTTCTTTTGTTTGCCCTCGGGCCTAGTGGATGAAAATAATTCGTGATGGATACTGTACCTGGGCTTTTGAGAATCGGATACAGTGTCGTTGGGTTGAGAACAGGAGGAATGGATAAAAAAGACGGGGGACCAGTCAGAGTGTCTGATGTGAAATTGGCTGGATCAATGGTGTTATGATCTGGAGTGAGTGTGCGAGGTGATTCCACAGGGCAGAAGGTGGATGGGCAAGCGAGTGGAGAGTGGGCATAAACAGTAATAAGGGAGTCTTCGACAGATGTAGAGGGTGAAAAGGAGCTGGTGGATGCAGAGGGTGTTATAATAGGAAATGATGTGGGAGGTAGGTTCAAGGGGGCACAAGTAGAGAGAATGTTTGGATCGAAAACATCAGATGCTGCAGATGTATTGTGAGTATGAGTTTGAGTCTTGGTCACTGATGTTGGAATGGTAGGTGTATTAGATGTGTCTTTGGGTAAGATGGCCGTGGTATCCCGTGGCTGATGGCAACTGGTGACTACTGAGGGGGTCTTGGAAATGGGAGTATAAAAAATAGGATCGGGGGATTCCTGAGGAATACGAACTTCAGGGGTAGATAGGTGGGTATATTGTTTGTCCGTCTGATATTTGGATGGGCGGTGTGAGATTCTACCATTGATACGTGGTTTTAGTTTATAGTGTTGGTTCCTACGTGTGAAAGTAGTAATACGAGAGGGTAAAGGATCCCTCGATTTGGTCCGGACACCGGATCGATCACGGTTGTGCTGGAGTGGAGAAGCAGAGCCGGAAGTGTGTTCACCAGAGACTCTGGCAGAATGTTCCTTTAGCCAAAATTTAATGTTGCCGCCGGAGAAATCTGCCCGGTCTCTGGATAATTTATGAGATTTCTTGTTAAGAACAGCCTTCTCATATGTGATAACGCGAGTGGTTATCAACCGATCTAACCTAATAAAGGCTGGATGATCTTTATGTAAAAGAATGTTGTTGTGCAATTCTACAATTTTAGCTCCAAAATCAAGAGCTAAGGAGTGCCTTTTTGCAATCAGCCTAGACATCAGCCCTCTGGCACAGTTTAAAAGGTAATTATCCCAGTCCTGGCAGAAATCCTTGTCATCAACAAAGGAATGTCTGAAACGGAAGCGTAGGCCTCTAGGCACTAGACCTTCCTGTAGATATAGTTCGAGGAAATTAGCATCAAGCTGATGCTGTAATTCATTCATCATAGTCTTTTCCAGTTTGAAAAAAAGTGTAGAGAGAGACTTCTCGTCCATACCTTCCATTTTGGGTGTAGTGGTAGTCGCATCTGTAGATGTCGATGATTGAGGGCATGCATATTGCAGGAGAAGACGTTCTCTTTGTTCAAGACGATTGTAGACGTATTCCATGTCACTTTCGCAAAATGTCGATAATCCTATGTGCAGCCAAAAGTAGTAGTTCTCGAGATCCCGAGAATAAGCAGACTCTTTACAGGCGACATATTTCTATGAAACACGAAAAGGCGCACCATAGGGTAATAACATAAGAGAGAGCATATATTATATCATTCACAAATGGAGGCTCACCTTATGAGGTTGTGCATTAAATTAGGCACAACACTAATGAAGACTTGTTCGCAGGAGAATACACTCCCTAAGGGTCAGTGGTTCTGCAGCCAGGGATCAGATGTATCCGCTTCTGACACAGGGTGCCTGAATTCCCCACAGAAGATGAAGAAGAGCCTTGAACAGGAATGTGTAGATCCAACGGTGCAAGGAACCAGTTGAAGGTGAGTAGAGTTTTCTTTTTCTAAACCCCCCATGACCTTTAGAAGATCACAAACGTTAAAAAATCTCTTGGCACCGAGCAAATTGAATCTACCCTCTAAAAAAAACTGTGGCAGTTCCAACAACACAGGGCAGCCATAAATGTCTCCAACCGAAGTGTTTGTGTTGTAATATAATACGCACTACTAGTACCTTTCAAGGTCCTAAAGGGGAGACTTTTCACATTAAAGGAGACCTACATTGTGGTTCCAGTAATATAATCTATCTCCTTTAATGCCCCTGCAATTTGCGTTATGTGGGTCGTACTACTCAGACACTACGTAATAGAATTAATAAACACAGATCTAACGTAAAAAAACAATTTATGCAGCATAGCGTATCTAGACACGCAACTGTAAACCACCAAGGATCGTTTCTGGGTTTTACTATCACCCCAATAGAACAAGTCTCCCCTAACGGTTCCAGTACACTACAAACGCTTCGCAGACGCGAAATGTACTGGATATACAGTCTCAATTGCCTGAATCCCTTTGGACTGAATGAAGCATTTGAAATCAATTTGTAATCATTGTTTTTTAGATCATGCCCAGTGTTACCTTATGGTCTTATATGAACTCGCTTATTTATATATGTATATATATATATATATATATATATATATATATATATATATATTGTTTTATAATATATATTTTTTTATATTCATTCATTTATTCATAGACTGATTCCTTTTTATGCTTTTATGTGTACATATGTATGTATGTGTGTATATATATATACTTTTTGTGCACTATCACAATTCTCCCTCCCCCCGTCTTCTTTTTTCCCTAGGAACGTTCTATCAATAATACTAGCACGAATTCTCCGTTTCTAATGTTTGGCTTTGCGGCGAACTCCCAGCCGCCGCCTAGCGTCCCCGCTGCTAAGATACCAGATCGGACTCCTCCGATCACGTGACCGCAACTCTAGTCACGTGATCGCCTTTGTGAAAACTCTGCATCTACATACCGCATTATATCCCGATCACGTGACCGTGACTCCGGTCATGTGATCTATGCAGGAGACCGCAGCGATGCGTCCTTGGATAAGTCATTTTGTTTCAATAGTCTTTCTCATTTTCCTCCACTTAAACCACCAATGTTTAATACATGTTTGCACTTTTACTGCAGTCATTATGGATGTTTATTTTTAGACAAAATGACCCTTGTTTTATTTATTCATTTATTCAAATATGCTAATAGGTTGTGTCCCACCCTGTTCCCCTCCCCCTTACCCCTTACTTTTGGCGGTTTTTTTTGACTATATATAATGTCCTGTACATATGGAAACCATAAATTGTATCTCTGTAACTGAAGAAGGGGACCTGTTACCCCGAAACGCGTTGTACCTTTTATTATCTAATTGAAAAGAAAAAAGAAAAACTCTACTCACCTTCGACTGGTTCCTTGCGCCGTGGGATCTACACATTCCTGTTCAAGGCTCTTCTTCATCTTCTGTGGGGAATTCAGGCACCCTGTGTCAGAAGCTGATACATTTGATCCCTGGCTGCAGAACCACTGACCCTAAGGGAGTGTATTCTCCTGCGAACAAGTCTTCATTAGTGTTGTGCCTAATTTAATGCACAACCTCATAAGGTGAGCCTCCACTTGTGAATGATATAATATATGCTCTCTCTTACGTTACCCTATGGTGCGCCTTTTCGTATTTCATAGAAATATGTCGCCTGTAAAGAGACAGCATGGCGGTTACAACAGAGTGACCAAGTTAGACTGATATAGCAGCTGAACCACATAAAATTTTACCCTGACACAGCATGGCGGTGACAACAGAGTGACCAAGTTAGACTGAGGTAGCAGGTGAACCTCATAAAATTTTACCCTGACACAGCATGGCGGTGACAACAGAGTGACCAAGTTAGACTGAAGTAGCAGTTGAAGCACATAAAATTTTACCCCGACACAGCATGGCGGTGACAACAGAGTGACCAAGTTAGACTGAGGTAGCAGGTGAACCACATATAAATTTACCCTGATACAGCATGGCAGTAACAACAGAGTGACCAAGTTAGACTGAGGTAGCAGGTGAACCACCCAAAAATTTTACCCTGACACAGCATGGCGGTGACAACAGAGTGACCAAGTTAGACTGAGGTAGCAGGTGAACCGCATAAAATTTTACCCTGACACAGCATGGCAGTGACAGAGTGACCAAGTTAGACTAAGATAGCAGGTGAACCACCCAAAAAGGTAGCCTGACACAGCATGGCAGTGACACCACCAATGCCTTGGTCAGACTGAGATTGCAGTCAAATGGCTGTAGGTGAGCCTCCCAAAAAATAGTTTGAGTGTTTGAAGTTGACTCTCCTAAAAAATTGTTTTGTAGTGTCTGTAGTTGACCCTCCTAAAAATTTGATTGGAGAGAGGGCCTGTAGGTGGCCCTCCCTAAACATTGTTTGAAAAGAGAGCCAGTTGGCTCTTTGAAAAATTGCCTGTTGGCTCAGCGTTTGTGTAAGAAGAGAAGGAGGAGGAGAGGAGAGGATACATGAAGAATCGTCATGTTGAGCTGCATTCCCCCGGTGGAGATTTGAATTCGGGTGAAATCCAGGCTTTATTCATTTTAATAAGCGTCAGCCTGTCAGCGCTGTCAGTTGACAGGCGTGTACGCTTATCAGTGATGATGCCACAAGCTGCACTGAAGACCCGGTCTGACAACACGCTAGCGGCAGGGCAGGCCAGCACCTCCAAGGCGTACAGCGCCAGTTCGGGCCACGTGTCCAGCTTTGCAACCCAGTAGTTGTACGGAGCAAAGTGATCACGCAGGAAGTTGGTATGGTCAGCTATGTACTCCCTCACCATCTTTCTGAACAGCTCCCCCCTACTCTGCCTAGAGTGGGGACGGGTGACAAAGTCTTGCTGGGGTGACATAAAACTGGCAATGGCCTTGGAGAGTGTTCCCCTGCCAGTGCTTGACAAGCTGCCTGCTCCCCTCCTCTCCCCCGCTAGTTGGCCCTCAGAACTAGCAGTGTCAGATGGGAAGGATAGTTTCAGCTTGTGCACCAGGGCCTGTTGATATTGATTCACTCTCATACTCCTTTCCTCTACAGGAATGAGAGTGGAAAAGTTCTGCTTGTACCGGGGGTCCAGGAGGCTGAACACCCAGTAATCGGTGTTGGCAAAAATGTTTTTAACGCGAGGGTCACGGGAAAGGCAGCCTAACATGAAGTCAGCCATGTGTGCCAGAGTCCTAACACGCAAGAATCCCCTCTCCTCAATAGGTTGACTCTCCATTTCCTCCTCCTCTTCAGCCCATACACGCTAAACAGATAAGAAGGAATGAGCATTGGTACCCTCTTCAGTCTCGCCAACAGTCTCCTCCTCTTCCTCCTCATCCTCCTCCCCCTCCTCCAATACACGCTGAGAAACAGACCTGAGGGTGGTCTGGCTATCAAGCAACGTATCTTCTTCCCCCATCTCCTGTGACAAGCGCAAAGCCTCTGACTTCATGCTGAGCAGTGAGTTTTTCAGCAGACAAAGCAGCGGGATGGTGACGCTGATAATGGCGGAATCGCCGCTGACCATCTGTGTTGACTCCTCAAAGTTGCTTAACACCTGACAGATATCAGACATCCACGTCCATTCCTCATTGTAGACTTGAGGAAGCAGACTAACCTGACTACCAGTTCTCGTGGAAGTTGTCATCTGGTAGTCTACAATCGCTCTGCGGTGCTGGTAAACCCTGGCTAACATGTGTAACGTGGAATTCCATCGCGTGGGCACGTCGCACAGCAGTCGGTGAGCTGGCAGTTGTATGCGCCGTTGCGCTGCCCTGAGGGTGGCAGCATCTGTGTTTGACTTGCGGAAATGAGGACAGATGCGTCGCAACTTGGTGAGCAAATCAGACAAATTGGGGTAGGTCTTGAGGAACCGCTGAACCACAAGATTGAACACGTGGGCCAGGCATGGCACATGTGTGAGTCTGGGGAGTTGCAGAGCCGCCACCAGGTTACGCCCGTTGTCACACACAACCATGCCTGGTTTGAGTTTCAGCGGCGCCAGCCAAAGATCGGTCTGCGCCGTGATGCCCTGTAACAGCTCTTGGGCGGTGTGCCTCTTGTCACCTAAGCTCAGCAGTTTCAGCACCGCCTGTTGGCGCTTAGCCACGGCAGTGCTGCTGCGCCTAGAGCTACCGACTGAAGGCGCCATGCTCACAGATGGTAATTGAGAGTAGGAGGAGGAGGAGGGGTTAGAGGAAGAGGCATAATAAGTCTGAGAAACCGTGACCGAGGTAGGCCCCGCAATCCTCGGTGTGGGCAGCACATGAGCGGCCCCAGGGTCAGACTCAGTCCCAGCCTCCACCAAATTAACCCAATGTGCCATCAGGGAGATATAGTGTCCCTGCCCGCCAGCACTTGTCCACGTGTCTGTGGTTAGGTGGACCTTCTCAGTAACCGCGTTGGTCAGGGCACGGATGATGTTCTCTGACACGTGCTGGTGTAGGGCTGGGACGGCACATCGGGAAAAATAGTGGCGGCTGGGGACCAAGTACCGAGGGACAGCCACCACCATCAGGTTGCGGAAAGCCTCAGTCTCTAACAGCCTATAGGGCAGCATCTCCAGGCTCAGCAGTTTGGAGATGTGGACGGTTAGGGCTTGTGCACGTGGGTGGGTGGAATTGTATTTGCGCTTGTGCTCAAATGTCTGATGTAAAGACAGCTGAACGCTGCGCTGGGACACATTGGTGGAGGGTGTGGAGGAATGTGGAGGTGAAGGGGTGGTTGTAGGGCAGTCGGCGCTCGTTCCTGGGTCCTGGGCGGGGGGTTGACTCGCAGAGTCAGCATGTGACACAGGGGAAGGAGCAGTGGTGTGACCTGCAGGAGGTGAATGGCCTTGGTTCCACTGAGTCGGGTGTTTAGCACTCATATGCCTGCGCATGCTGGTAGTGGTTAGGCTGGTAGTGGTGGCTCCCCTGCTGATACTGGTGTGCCACAGGTTGCACACCACAGTCCATCGGTCATCCTCACTTTCTTTAAAGAACCTCCAGACTTGCGAACATCTAGGCCTCGGCACGGGAGCTTGACTCCGTGAAACAGTTGCTGATCTACTTGCTCTGGCCCTGCTTCTCCCTCTGGCCACCCCACTGCCTCTTCCAACCTGTTCTGGTGCTGCACTTGCCTCCCCCTCAGAAGCACTGTCTTGACTAGGCTTACCAACCCAGCTCGGGTCAGTCACCTCATCGTCCACCAGCTCTTCCTCCGATTCCTCACTCTGCTCCCCCCTCGGAGTTACTGCCCTGACAACAACGTCACTGTCTGACAACCGTGTCTGATCATCATCATCATCACCCGACACCTGTTGACACACTACTTGCACTAAGTCCACACTCTCATCACCCACACTGCAAAAGTTCTAAATTTTGGGCATCGGGACAGAGCAACTGCTCAGGTTGCTGCTGAGCAGTGGTTTGTGTCTCTGAGTAGGGTCCTGAAAAGAGTTCCTGTGAGTATGCCGGATCTGAATCCATTTTTTCCGGGGGGGGGGGCAGGCTGGGGGGAAGGAGGTTGAGCTGGAGGAGCCAGAGGTCTACTCCCTTGGCTAGCGTGGGTGGACTGCGTGGAAGACTGGGTGGTGGATAAATTACTGGACACATTATCCGCTATCCACTTCATCACCTGTTCGCACTGTTGTGGTTGCAATAGTGGTGTACCACGTGACCCTGTAAGTTGCGAGATAAAGCTAGGGAGCAAAATTCTGCGGCGTTCCACTGCTTCCTCATCAGTAGGTACTGTGTCACCCTGCCCAGGACCACGGCCTCTGCCCCCTGCATCACTTGGACGCCCACGCCCACGTCCTCGACCCTTACCCCTAGGTTCACCATTTTCTATATTCACTAAACTGTGGAATTAATATCTGAGGCCAAAACCGTATTCAGTAGACAGTAGAATTACTATCTGAGGAAAAAAAACGTACTCTTTAGACTGCGGCTATTGTACCGCACACCACTCAATTTTTCACTGGACTGTAGTATATATAACTGAGAGAAAAAAACGTATTTTCTAGACTGCGGCTACTGTACCGCACACGACAGAATTGTTTCACTGCACTGTAGTATATATAACTGAGAGAAAAAACGTATTTTCTAGACTGCGGCTACTGTACCGCACACGACAGAATTGTTCACTGCACTGTAGTATATATAACTGAGAGAAAAAACGTAGTCTTTAGACTGAGGCTATTGTATTGCACACCACTCAATTTTTCACTGGACTGTAGGATATATAACTGAGAGAAAAAAACCTATTTTCTAGACTGCGGCTACTGTACCGCACACATCAGAATTTTTCACTGCACTGTAGTATATATAACTGAGAGAAAAAACGTAGTCTTTAGACTGCAGCTACTGTACCGCACACGACAGAATTTTTCACTGCACTGTAGTTTATATGTATCTTGAAAGATATCATCCTTGTTTTGGTTTTCACTTTGATATTTTCTCTGCTCTATTTTGTTTCATTTATTTATTTTTTACCATTATTGTTGGTCCTTTTGTTTAAGGTCTTTTATTATGTATCCCAAAGTTAAGTCACTGATTTGACTTTATTGTGCTATGTATTGTTTGTCATACTGTTTGGCTTCCTTCTATTAAAATTTTAATTGAAGCTATTTTTAAAAGAAAATTGGCAATATAATATCTTTTTCATTGTTACCCACTTACAAGCTTTGGGTTTTCTAAGGTGTTTTCAAGTCATTACTTCTGCTATTTTCCATATCACAAATTAAGCTAAGGAAACCTGTAGGTGCATCTTATTTTCCCCTCTAACAAGCTGTAGAAAGGACAATATAATTAATAACAGATGGCATGGGATGACCATGCCCTTGGAAAAAAAAGTCTTATTGGCACCTCCTGCTAATTGTATCACATATAAAACAACTAAAAGCATAATAAATCTGAATTGGGAGACATTTTATGCAAGAGCTCTTCTCTTTTTCCAGACGGTAAATTGTTCAGCTCTTGAAATATCTATAACCTTTTGACTCCTGACTTGCATTAGCTTAATTGCTTCTGCTTTCTTTCTGTTGAACCTCCTCCATAATCTTTATCCAAAACAGGTTTGTACAACTAACTGTATTTTTGCATCTCCGTGTTTCCTTGATGCTACAGTAGTTATATTTGATATTGAATGTAATTTTTTGCGGGCCTAATCTTGGGACTTAAATGCAAAATTAACGTTTGAAAAGAATCTCATTTTCTTGGAAAGAGCAAGAAAATGAACGACTAAGTCTTGTAAGGAATATAATAAACCTGTGAGATCTCATTAAAAAGTAGCAATGCAGATATACCAAGGTCTTGCCAAGTGCTGCTAGATGTTTAAAATCAGGCATAATAAGGAAATATAGATCAGAAATTATAAGTACATATCTCAATTATAATTATTGTTGACATTGTCATTATGAAGCTGAAATAGATGTAATGTATCTAATTTCCTGATTATGATATCACTGAATCAAAGATCAATTTCACGCACATTCAATATCAATATCTATTTTACTGTACAATACATTTTCTAGTTCTATGCCTCATGCACATGACTGTTTCATGGTTCTGATCAAGTTAGAACACTCATAAGAACATCTGGGCCCATTCTACACCATGTTCCAAATTATTATGCAAATTGGATTTAAGTGTCATAAAGATAAAATTTTTTGTTTTTCAATGAAACTCATTGATGGCATTGTGTCTCAGGGCTCTTTGGATCACTGAAATCAATCTCAGATACCTGTGATAATTAGATTGCCAGGTGAGCCCAATTAAAGGAAAACTGGATGCTCCACAATATTAAGCAGGCCACGGTTTTCAAGTAAAATGGGAAAGAAAAAGGATCTCTCTGCTGCCGAAAAGCATCAAATAGTGCAATGCCTTGGACAAGGGATGAAAATATTAGATATTTCACGATAACTTAAAGGGAGTCTGTCACCACGATTTTGACTATTAAGTTATTTATAGCACTGGATTCAGCTGACTATAAGCATCTCCAAAACGTTATTGTTATAGGGCATAAATGAAGATCTGATGTTAAAAATACCTTTTTTATCAACTGTCAATCTCTTTCTTAAGGAGCCCAAGGGGATGTGCCAGCGATGTTGGAGCCCGGCCACGGCGATTCAGTTGGAGCCCAGGACCGCCCACCTCATTAATATTCACTTCACTGCTTGAAGCAGTGAAGCTCCGGCACGGCTGTAATCCCGCGCAGGCGCAGTACATTAAGTGGTCTGCGCCGTGCGGTCTGCCGGCTACAGCTTCACAGGATGTACTGCGCCTGCGCGGGATTACAGCCGTGCCGGAGCTTCACTGCTTCAAGCAGTGAAGTGAATATTAATGAGGTGGGCGGTCCTGGGCTCCAACTGAATCGCCGTGGCCGGGCTCCAACATCGCTGGCACATCCCCTTGGGCTCCTTAAGAAAGAGATTGACAGTTGATAAAAAAGGTATTTTTAACATCAGATCTTCATTTATGCACTATAACAATAACGTTTTGGAGATGCTTATAGTCAGCTGAATCCAGTGCTATAAATAACTTAATAGTCAAAATCGTGGTGACAGAATCCCTTTAAGCGTGATCATCGTACTGTGAAGAGATTTGTGGCTGATTCAGAGCACAGACGTTCGTGCTGATAAAGGCAGAATGAGGAAGGTTTCTGCCAGGCAAGTTCATTGGATTAAGAGAGCAGATGCTAAAAAGCCATTACAAACCAGCAAACAGATATTTGAAGCTGCTGGTGCCTCTGGAGTCCCTTGAACCTCAAGGTGTAGGATCCTTCAAAGGCTTGCTGTGGTGCATAAACCTACTATTCGGCCAGCCCTAACCAGTGCTCAAAAGCAGAAACGGTTGCAGTGGGCCCAGACATACATGAAGACTAATTTTCAAACAGGCTTGTTTACTGATGAGTGTTGTGCAACCCTGGATGGATGAAGTGGTGGATGACCACCATGTCCCAACAAGGCTGCGACGTCAGCAAGGAGGTGGAGGAGTCATGTTTTGGGCCGGAATCATGGGGAGAGAGCTGGTAGGCCCCTTTAGGGTTCCTGAAGGTCTCAAAATGACTCTGCAAAGTATATAGAGTTTCTGACAGACAACTTTCTTCCATGGTACAAAAAGCAGAAACGTGCCTTTAGGAGCAAAATCATCTTCATGCATGACAATGCATTATCTCATGCTGCAAAGAATACCTCTGTGTCATTGGCTGCTATGGGCATAAAAGGAGATAAACTCATGGTGTGGCCACCATCTTCCCCTGACCTCAAAACACAAACAGTTTAGAAGAGACCTATTGGAATTTAAAGAAAATAGGGCTTACCAGTACCCTAAAAAGACTAGTCCCCCTGAAACTGAGGCGTCATCCTCAGAAGTCGAGACATCTGACACAGAAAGAGGGGATAAAACAGAAAGAGGACGCCCAAAATTTAGAGGCAGTTACAAAGGGGGCTACAATAAAGGCCGAAGGGGGAGATGGGGACCACAGAAGCAAGGTATGTCAAGGGACCTAGACTCCTCACAACCATCTGGATCCTCAGTATCTTCAGGGTTTTTTTTATAATCGGGGGCACAAATCCCATACCAACTAAGAGACCGGGCCCGCCAAGGGAAATGACAGGGGCTCATAAACAAGATGAGGGCCAAATCATAAATTTGTCCAACAGGATTTTATCCACTGAGGAAATAAGTGTTTTGTCTAAAGGGATAAATTTTGTCCCAACCACACGTTACAAATCGTTTAAATGGGTCAAAGATGTACACTTGTTTTGCCGTAAGTTAAAGTGTCCGAAACATTTTAAAAACAATGATATGAGTGAGAGCATCCGATTAGGTATTCCTGTGGAGGATCTCCCAGGGGTCAAAATATTGGCAGACCTATTGAAAGAAAATGAGAGCAACAGTGGACCCGGCCCACTAACGAATTTAAGACCAAAAAGTAAACCCCCCCCCCCTCCACAAGAATCTAGCAATATTGATATCTTTTTGAATATGGTGACGAGGGATCTTGAAAAATTGGGCAACAGATATGTAAATAAAACATCTAATTGGAGATAAAAGCCATGTTGAATATAGAAAAAGATACCAAGATAAAAATAAAACCCTCTGATAAGGGTGGAAACCTAGTTATACTTGATCACCAGAAATTGAAATGTGCACTTCAATACTTGGACAGAAACTCATATGCCCTACTTCCTAATGACCCTACTGAGAACTATCAACATGTATTTGAAGAAATCCTAATTAAAGCCTTGGATAGTCAGTTGATCTCCGAAGAGGAGTTTGAATTCATGTTGAACGAGCAACCTCAACTACCCACCTTCTATGCCCTACCTAAGATCCATAAGGGCAATAGGCCCTTAAAGTGCCGGCCCATAGTGTCTGGGATAGATTCAATCAGTCAAAATGTGGGTATCTATATTGAAAAGGTACTTAAGGAGTTCGTGGTGTCTCTTCCCTCATACATAAGAGACACCTCGGATCTGCTAAATAAAATAGATGGTCTAGTGCTGGAAGATGGAGTCCTCTTAGCCTCAATTGATGTTGAGGCCTTGTACAGCAGCATCCCACGTGATAAAGGTATACATGCTGTATAATACTATTTAAGGACACAAAGCACCCAGTATGCAGCTCATAACTCATTGATCTTGGAACTTCTTAATTATGTCTTACGACACAATTATTTCCTATTTAATTCCAGAGTCTACCACCAGCTCAGGGGCACAGCCATGGGAAGTGCCTGTGCGCCTACCTATGCTAATGTGTTCCTAGGCTGGTGGGAGGACAACATTGTCTTCAAGGAAGGGAGTGCTTGGACAAGTAGGGTGATGTTCTGGGGCCGCTTCATAGATGACATCTTCATACTGTGGAGCGGCTCCAGAGACACATTTGTGGATTTTATTAAAGAGATTAACACCAATGATATAGGTATGCACTTCACCTATGAAATAGGAGAAAAGAAGATGCACTTTCTGGATCTGGAAATAGCCTTAACTGAGGGGGTTTTAAAAAAAACTATATACAGAAAACCAACGGCAACCAATAGCCTTTTAAAATGGGAAAGTTATCATCCATTGAGTCAGAGGTGCAGAATTCCGAAAGGGGCAATACCTGCGGATACACAGGAATTGCTCCAAAGATGAGGACTTTCAGCTCCAGGCAAAATACCTACAGACTAGATTTAGGATGAGGGGATACCCAGAACAGGTCCTCAATAGAGCATATAATTATGCTAAAAAGAAAAATAGATCAGATCTATTGTACCCACAGTCATCCATGGAAGATAAAAGGGAGGAGAAATGTATTATTAGGGTCATAGGGACTTTTGATGATCAACACCATGAAGTACGTAATGTGCTATCTAAATACTGGGACATCCTTAAAATGGACCCAGATATAAGTCAAAGTATCCCCGAAAATCCAGCTATAACGTTCAGAAGAGGCAGATCCCTAAGGGATAGATTTGTGCATAGTCATTACCAACCACCACCGAGAAAAGAAACCTGGCTAGATAGGAAACCCCTAGGTATGTTCAAATACGGGGGATGCATAGCATGCCCATATATAAGTAAAACTAAGTGTTTCCAGAGTGTAGGTACACAGAAAATATATCAGATCCGTGATTATGCGAATTGTAAGAGCACTGGTCTGGTATATCTGTGTACTTGCACATGCCCTTTACAATACGTGGGCAAAACCCGAAGAGAACTGAGGAGATGTATAGGGGAACACTTGGGTGATATAAAAGAGACACCCCCATAGCCACTCATGTACTAGAGAAACATGCGGGAAAATCCGGATCCCTTTCTTTCTGTGTAATTGAAGTAGTTAGACAGTCACAGAGAAGAGGGGACCTGGACAAAAGAATCTTGCAGAAGGAGACTGAGTGGATCTTTAGAATGAAAACAGTGAACCCCATGGGCTTGAATGAATTACTTAGCTTCACCAGTTTCTTATAAGACCATATTTATACCTATTTGACAGTATACTCGTACGAACATAATCACTCTTTTATAGCTTCAAGCAGTTTACTAGCCCATATAGGATACTATGTTGATAAGGTAATTTCTACTGATCGAAAGCTTTTGATATCGGACCAAATAAGATCTTAACAACTATAAATATCAATTAGGATGGGAATTAATATCGAGCAATTGATCTTTGACTTATATAGCCTTGATCTTTGCACCCCACCCTTAAATCTCCCACACTATTAAGGCCATTGTATCCCTTTATCTACCAATAGTCTCCATTTATATATCTGAATATTTCACCAAGGGCAGAACTATACCAGATATCCCTCCATGACATTAGAATAATGAGGAGATTACACTATCATTATTATTTTATATTTTATACCTTATATGTTTTTATTTCATATTGGCTCGCTGGTTAATTGACACATATAGTGTTCCGTAGCCAAGGGAAATACCTGTAATGAGAAGATGGAATATGCGCTCTGAAAACCATTAGTACGCTACCATAAGAAATTAATAGGAGCGTGCGCAGAAACAGTCCTATGTCCGAAACTACTGGCATAGAAGTTGGAGCATGCGCAGTGGTATCCTGATGTCTGAAACTACTGGCACGCTCCCATAGCGTAACGGGAAGGGCCATAACACGCCGCGCATAGCGTACATGTGGGGACTGATTTAAAAAGTGCTGCCTGACTCTGATTGAGCTGGCAGCACAAATTATCTATTGGCCACATCACTTAGGCCATTGTGCCTTTTCATTTGAGTCTCCTGATGAACCTTATATTGCATTTAGGGGAAACGCGTTGAGACTGTTTATTTATCCACACAGGCATACCTGCAAATGGGAAACCTTTGAGATAGGGGAACATAGATTAAAGGGAACAGCCACCGATAAGTGGGACCGTCTCTTTCGGGGCGATCACTCCGCTTTCAGGCAGGGACAGAGTAGTCCAAGTAGGGACAGTTTTTCCCGTGCCTGAAAGCTGAATTTGTGAGAGAAAACCGGAAGAAAATCAAAGTAATACCCGATGACCAGAGAAAGGTGGAAGATAACCGGAGGGTAATCGCAGCAACACCCGGTGATCAGGATAAAGGATAAGCCCCTTCTTTATATATATATATATGTGATCCATCCAACCGTGAGTGGCTACACTGAGTAGCAATCTATGGTATATTATCCCCATTATTAATTACCTGTGTGCATTATCCGTTTATTATTATTAATCTTCACTCTAGGTGTGGGAACATTTTAATTGATTTATTAAAAGTTATGTTTTAAAAGGTAATTAATCTCCTTTCAGTGAAATAGTTACAGTATATACCCTTATATTATAGGTTCTACA
Organism: Rhinella marina; assembly: GCA_900303285.1. Classification (NCBI taxonomy): domain Eukaryota; kingdom Metazoa; phylum Chordata; class Amphibia; order Anura; family Bufonidae; genus Rhinella; species Rhinella marina. The sequence goes on along the minus strand of ONZH01005810.1, from coordinate 7,608 downwards.
GTGATTTTACCATCTTCCCCTGATTTCAACCCTATAGAGAACCTTTGGAGTATCATGAAGCAAAAGATCTATGAGGGTGGGAGGCAGTTCACATCAAAACAGCAGCTCTGGGAGGCTATTCTGACATCATGCAAAGAAATTCATGCAGAAACTCTCCAAAAACTCACAAGTTCAATGGATGCAAGAATTGTAAAGGGGATATCAAAGAAGGGTTCCTATGTTAACATGTAACTTGGCCTGTTAGGATGTTTTGGATTTAAGTAGCTTTTTATTTCAGTGAATGTGACCTCCTAATGCTGCAAATTCCACAAATGAGTATTTTCAGTTCTTAAAAACATATAAAATGTTTAGAAACTCTACTGTGCATAATAATTTGGAACAGTGCATTTTGAGTTTTTTTTTTAATTTTTGAAGAATATACTGTTATCATTGGGAGGTTTGTTCAATTAAATTCGATGTATACTCTAGCGGGTGATGACTTTTGTTATACTGACTGTCATTTGCACCGACCATTTAGGAAAATCAGATAAATATCATTTGCATAATAATTTGGAACATGGTGTATACCTATATGATTTCAGGATTTTATGGATAATATAGAACTATAGAGATTTCATGTACCTCCTAAAGGAACATTTTGACATTTTTTCTTCCTTTATTGTTCATTAAGGAACATCTACCAAATGTTTTACTCCACTATTGTGGTTTAAAAAAATTGTAAGTTAAGTTGCACGCTGTATTTGTGCCAAAATTTGTGACTTTCACGTCTATTTCTACTATTACTATTCTGGTATGCAAATGACTTCTTTCTCCAGGCTCCAGGCACCATCCTACCACGTCTGGGGCGGATCTGGTACTATGGCGACGCTACATTGATGATATTCTATTCATTTGGACTAAAGGTGAGGATGATTTAGTTGATTTTTTTTTTAGTGAAATAAACCAGAACACTAAAAATTTAACCTTTACACCTAAATACAGTACAAAACAGGATAAATTCCTGGATATATTGATAACGGTGGAAGACAACCCCCTAATATGCAATACATACCATAAACCCACAGCTAAAAACAGTTTTTATATTATTTTCCAGCTGCCACCTTCCGAGGTGGCTGCTGAATGTTCCGGTGAGTCAGTTCCGACGCATTAAACGGAATTTTACAACGGAAGAATCTTTTGAGAAGGAAGCTGTTCAGATGTCTTAAGATTTTAAAGATAAAGATTATCTAGATAGAACTATCCAACATTCTGTAAATAAAGTGAGGAATATGGAGAGAGAAAATTTCTTTTTACCAAAACCATCAACAAATGAGAACATTGAAGAAATTATTAATGTTATTTTACCCTTTAATACTCACTATAAAAAGATGGAGAAAATTTTGGATAAACATTGGCATCACTTACTTAGAGATAAAGTGATAGGACCCCTATTACCTACTAGGCCAAAAACTATATATACAAGGGCACCAACATTATCTTTGAAAGTAGCCCCTACAACTAAACATAAATCAACAACTAAGTGTAATCCCCTCTCTAGTTGGTTGAACTTATATGGTTTCCACAGATGCGGAAGATGTAGTAGTTGCCGAGCAACTATGGGCCCAAAAAAGATTGAAGTAATTCATTCTACACATAATGATTATACATGGCAAATAAAAGAATTCCTGACCTGCAATTCCACACATGTTATATACCTGTTAGAATGTACCTGTGGAAAACAATATGTTGGTCGGACCAAACGTACTCTAAAAAAAAGAATCTCAGAACACATAGCTAATATAAAGAAAAGTTTGGAGACACATACAGTCTCCAAACACTTTAAGATCCATCATAATAGAGACCCCAGCTTCCTGACCTTCGCAGCTATGGAATCTATTAAGCCCCATTGGGGAGGGGGAAAGTATGTTTCCAAAATGTCCCGCGCAGAATCAAAAAGAATCTTTGACTTCAATCACATTGTTACCATTTGGCCTCAATGCCGAGATGGAACTGTTCAGCTTTTTATATTCGGGGGGGCCCACACTCGATGGGACATCGTGGGCCGGCTGTTATCTTTCCCAGCACCACAATCTCCCCTTGGCTGTAGGCTCCTCGGTCATCGCCCAACATTTCCGTCTATGATCTCAATACTAAATATATCAGAGATATTTTGAGATATCTTGGGACCCCTTATGTAAATATACAGCAACCTTTGGAGTAATCATCAGTGAAAAGATAATATAACAAAAAACGTAATGAAAACGCATTAATGACGCAGGAGCATTTTTTGGTACTATTTATCTATTATGTGATTCTGAATGAAATATTATGTCATTTTATTTTATTTCATTCTATTCTTATGAGTCTTGGATAAAGTTAACAGAATGAGACATAGGTAGAACCAGCACGCAATATGTATAACAGGGAAGAGACTTTTTTAACATTCCAGTCCGGGATTCCTTTGTTACCAAGAACATAGTACCCGTATTTTTCGCCCTATAAGACGCACTTTTTTTCCCCCAAAAGTAGGGGGAAAAATGCGGTGCGTCTTATAGGGCGAATACAAGCGAGCGCTTCCATAAGGAAGCGCTCACTTGTACGTAGGGACCCCCATCAGACCTCAAATCAGCCCACCCAGCCACTTAAAGACCATACTTACCTGTTCTGCGCTGCCGCTGCCGTCCGGTCCAACGCTCCGCGCTCCTCTCTCTTCCCTACCGGCACGCACTATGACCTGACGCTGCAGCGTCAGGTCATAGTGCGTGCCGGCAGGGAAGAGAGAGGAGCGCGGAGCGTGGGACCGGACGGCAGCGGCAGCGCAGAACAGGTAAGTATGGTCTTTAAGTGGCTGGGTGGGCTGATCTGAGGTCTGATAGGGGCACAAGACGCTAATCTGAGGTCTGATGGGGGCACAAAACGCTAATCTGAGGTCTGATGGGGGCACAAAACGCTAATCCGAGGTCTGATGGGGGCACAAAACGCTAATCCGAGGTCTGATGGGGGCACAAAACGCTAATCCGAGGTCTGATGGGGGCACAAAACGCTAATCTGAGGTCTTTTGGGGGCACAATATGCTGATCTGAGGTCTGTTGGGGACACAATATGCTGATCTGAGGTCTGATGGGGGCACAATATGCTGATCTGAGGTCTGATGGGGGCACAATATGCTGATCTGAGGTCTGATGGGGGCACATTCTGCTGATGTGAGGTCTGATGGGGGCACATTCTGCTGATGTGAGGTCTGATAGGGGCACATTCTGTTGCTCTGAGGTCTGATGGGGGCACAATACACTGATCTGAGGTCTGATGGGGGCACATTCTGCTGATTTGAGGTATGATGGGGGCACATTCTGCTGATCTGAGGTCTGATGGGGTACATTCTGCTGATCTGAGGTCTGATGGGGGCACATTCTGCTGATCTGAGGTCTGATGGGGGCACATTCTGGTGGGAGCACAGTGAGATGGTATGGGGGCACAGGGGGCTGATATGGGGGTCTGATAAGAGGATCTGATGAAAAATATTTTTTTCTTATTTTCCTACACTAAAACCTAGGTGCGTCTTATGGGCCGGTGCGTCTTATAGGGCGAAAAATACGGTATTTAAGGATACATTGCAGACCTCCCCCCAAATACCACTGAGGAAGGAGACTGGTTCTCCGAAACGCGTATGGTGTGAATGGTGCAAGTATTCGGGTCCAGACCCATACATTTATTCTAGATTTTGCACCTTCTACATTTGTTTGGGAAACGAGGCTGCTATTGATCCTAACTGATTGGAACTAAGTGAGGCTACCTCTAATTTAACTCTCCTGGAATACACGATCCTGCATACGAAACGGTGATTCTGAGACAGAGATTGTAATCTCCGATCACGTGACTTGTATCACGTGACCTCGAGCATCCGGGGACTCGCCGAACGGAGACCAACGCTGAACTAGCGTGGTAGCGAACTTATGGCAAGTCTCCTGCAAAAGAATTACAGCATAAGTTCCCCACTGCCATCGGAGAGATTTTAACAGCACATACAGCCTTTCTGGGAGTGGTAAGAGCCTATATAGGCAATTTGAATACCGGACTCGTACACATGGAAATCCCCAACATATGGTATTATTACTAATGTGGCTCTATACACATATATGAGAGACATATTTAGGACCCACAAGCTCTTTATTTTTGATATACGCACTGTTTGCTGGAGCCTATATGAGAGACACATTTTAGGCCTCATTGGCCCCTAATTTTACAACATATACCCTCTGTTGGATTTAACCATTGATTAACAACACTGGATTAAGTGAATCTTGATTTATGTCAATAATACTTGAAGGAATGTCTCATATGAGAAATAATACCGTTGTAGGTCAATCATTTGGTCTTTGTCTTTCAGGTCCTTATATTATAGCTGCATGTGTATATTTAATGCCTGCATGATGGGTTTATGATTATCATTGGTGTGACTAGTATACACTTATCCAACCATTTTATTCTAACCATTGTTGTAATTAATATATACTGACTCAATCATTTTACTATCACACCAGGGTATATCAATAACCTATATTTTATATATCTTATTTCTTATTTTTTGTTTTTCGTTTTTTATTAATAGCTTATGTATTGCCTTTTAACTTTTTCATTGTGTTTATATATATATATATATATATATATATATATATATATATATATTTTTTTTTTTTTTTTTTTTTTTTTCATAATAAAACTTCACACTTTCCAGTGTATTGAGTGCAGATCACCTTTTTATTGCTCTATACACATTTCAATTCTGGGTTTGGGTGACCCAGAACGATCTTTGCACCTATCCATATCCATTAGTCTAGTGGGAGCCCTCCTTTCTTTTTTCTGTTATACTCTAACGGGTGATGACTTTTATTATACTGACTGTCATTTGCACTGACCATTTAGGAAAATCAGAGATAAATATCATTTCCATAATAATTTAGAACATGGTGTATACCTATATGATTTATGGATAATATGGAACTATAGAGATTTCATGTACCTCCTAAAGGAACATTTTGAAATTTTTTCTTCCTTTATTGTTCATTAAGGAACATCTACCAAATGTTTTACTCCACTATTGTGGTTTAAAAAAATTGTACGCTAAGTCGCACACCGTATTTGTGCCATAATTTGTGACTTTCACTTCTCTCGTCATTTTTCAAGAGTGTCAAGAAAAGTGGGCAAGGGATAGTAGGAAGGAGCATGGCCTTCTACTTTTGGCCTTTCCAGCAGACTTACTATCATGTCCCAAAGGGTTTGTCTGGGTTCAGGGCTGAACCTTGATATATATATATATATTTTTTTATATCAGTGTACAAGGCAGAGACTTCCACTTAGCAGGGAGCCCGATGAGTACAATAAATATAAAATAATATCTAATTTATAATCAATAATTAAGAGATTATAATTAGAGATGAGCGAACATGCTCGTCCGAGCTTGGTGCTCGTACGAGCATTAGGGTATTCGTACATGCGCGATACTCGGACGAGCATATCGTGATCCTCGAGGAAATGGCATCTTCCTCTTCCTGCATGTTAGGCGCCTTTTCTCAGCCAATCAACATGCAGGAGAGTCTTTGGTACCTCCTAGCATCACGTGGGACCCCTACAAGTCGATAGCAGGGATTGGCTGGCCAGATCAGATGACCTGGGAATATAAGAATCTGGTCCCGCGCTGCTCGCGTCAGACGCCGCCTGCATGAGATTTGGGATAGAGCTGCTGTCTGTCAGGGAGAGTGCTAGGGCCTCAATTTAGATGTTGGTTAGGCAGGAATCATCCTCAAAGAACCCAACAGCCCTTCTAAGGGCTACAAGCACCTTTTTTTTCTGGTCTCCTCCTGGCTGCTGGCTGGGACTTGTAGTGCAGCTACCGCCATCTTGGCTGCACACTGTGCACAGCGACTGGTGGCAGAAGGGACAGCACGTGGTCCACACAGACCCCAAAGAAATTGCCCAAAGTCCTCTCAGTACTCATTTTTGCTGCTGTGCCTTGGCTTGCTGGGATCTGTAGTGCAGTCTAGGGAATACGTTTTTTCTCTCATTTATATATACTACAGTCCAGTGAACAATTATGTAGTGTGCTGTACAGTAGCGTCAGTCTAGGGAATACGTTTTTTCTTTGAGTTATATATACTACAGTGCAGTGAACATGTCTGTAGTGTGCTGTACAGTAGCGTCAGTCTAGAAAATATGTTTTTTCTCTTAGTTATATATACTACAGTCCAGTGAACAATTATGTAGTGTACTGTACAGTAGCGTCAGTCTAAGGAATACGTTTTATCTCTCAGTTATATATACTACAGTGCAGTGAACAATTCTGTAGTGTGCTGTACAGTAGTGTCAGTCTATAAAATATGTATTTTCTCTCAGTTATATATACTACAGTCCAGTGAAAAATTGAGTGGTTTGCGGTACAATAGCCGCCATTTACAGACTACGTTTTTTCTCTCAGTTATATGTACTACAGTCCAGTGAAAAATTGAGTGGTTTGCGGTACAATAGCCGCCATTTAAAGACTACTAGAGATGAGCGTCATTTTTGCGTATTTGCGTACGCATTTTAAAATTCCTACGCTATTCGTACGCATTTGCATATAGATTAAAATATGCGTATGAATAGCGTAGGAATTTTAAAATGCGTACGCAAATACGCAAAAATGGCACTCGAGCATGCTCTGCCGAGCATGCTCGCTCATCTCTAAAGACTACGTTTTTTCTCTCAGTTATATGTACTACAGTCCAGTAAAAAAAGGAGTGGTTTGCGGTACAATAGCCTCCATTTAAAGACTACGTTTTTTCTCTCAGTTATATGTACTACAATCCAGTGAACAATTATGTAGTGTGCTGTACAGGAGCGTCAGTCTATAAAATACGTTTTTTCTCTCAGTTATATATACTACAGTGCAGTGAACAATTCTGTAGTGTGCTGTACAGTAGCGTCAGTGTATAAAATACGTATTTTCTCTCAGTTATATATACTACAGTCCAGTGAAAAATTGAGTGGTTTGTGGTACAATAGCCGCCATTTAAAGACTAAGTTTTCTCTCTCAGTTATATGTATTACAGTCCATTGAAAAATTGAGTGGTTTGCGGTACAATAGCCGCCATTTAAAGACTACGTTTTTTCTCTCAGTTATATGTACTACAGTCCAGTGAAAAATTGAGTGGTTTGCGGTACAATAGCCGCCATTTAAAGACTACGTTTTCTCTCTGTTATATATTCTACAGTGCAGTGAACAATTCTGTCGTGTGCGGTACAGTAGCCGCAGTCTAGTGGTGACACCAACAAGTGACCAAGTTAGTTGAGGTAGCAGGTGAGCCACCCAAAGATTTACCCTGACACAGCATGGCGGTGAACCCAAAGTGACCAAGTTACACTGAGGTAGCAGGTGAAGCACATAAAATTTTACCCTGATACAGCATGGCGGTGACTCCACCAATGCCTTGGTCAGACTGAGATTGCAGTCAAATAGCTGTAGGTGAGGCTCCCAAAAATTTGTTTTGGAGTGTCTGTAGTTGACCCTCCTGTAAAATTGTTTTTGAGTGTCTGTAGACGCTCCTAAAACATTGATTGGAGAGAGGGCTGTAGGTGGCCCTCCTAAAACACTAA
>ONZH01005809.1:0-22331 GCA_900303285.1 Rhinella marina | reverse complement strand
ATAAAAAAAATAATAAAAAGTTTGGACCAGCGATACATATATATATTTTCATAAGTGCATATCCATAAAGCAGAGCTATAGAAATACAAAAGTATGGTTGCACAACATGTAATAAGCAATAGAAATAAATCTGGATATATGTGGCGCTATGCCGACTAAAGGTAAAAAAGGAAGTCCTTAGTTACACATATTTGCAAATGCGTGATCATGCCCACTCACCAAACGTCACGGTAACTTCCTGTGGAGTGGGTCCCTACACTCATCTATGCCTCTGTTCAGACTAAATCCAAGTCTCCATTGTTCAGGGCGTGTGAGACCAGCTAAATAGGAATCCTACCAGGAAGTCCTGGGTGAATGGGCGTCGCCAGGTCCAAAAGAGCTTGCGAGGCTCATTATATAACAATAAAAAAAATAATAAAAAGTTTGGACCAGCGATACATATATATATTTTCATAAGTGCATATCCATAAAGCAGAGCTATAGAAATACAAAAGTATGGTTGCACAACATGTAATAAGCAATAGAAATAAATCTGGATATATGTGACGCTATGCCGACTAAAGGTAAAAAAAGGAAGTCCTTAGTTACACATATTTGCAAATGCGTGATCATGCCCACTCACCAAACGTCACGGTAACTTCCTGTGGAGTGGGTCCCTACACTCATCTATGCCTCTGTTCAGACTAAATCTAAGTCTCCATTGTTCAGGGCGTGTGAGACCAGCTAAATAGGATTCCTACCAGGAAGTCCTGGGTGAATGGGCGTCGCCAGGTCCAAAAGAGCTTGCGAGGCTCATTATATAACAATAAAAAAAATAATAAAAAGTTTGGACCAGCGATACATATATATATTTTCATAAGTGCATATCCATAAAGCAGAGCTATAGAAATACAAAAGTATGGTTGCACAACATGTAATAAGCAATAGAAATAAATCTGGATATATGTGGCGCTATGCCGACTAAAGGTAAAAAAGGAAGTCCTTAGTTACACATATTTGCAAATGCGTGATCATGCCCACTCACCAAACGTCACGGTAACTTCCTGTGGAGTGGGTCCCTACACTCATCTATGCCTCTGTTCAGACTAAATCCAAGTCTCCATTGTTCAGGGCGTGTGGGACCCACTCCACAGGAAGTTACCGTGACGTTTGGCGAGTGGGCATGATCACGCATTTGCAAATATGTGTAACTAAGGACTTCCTTTTTTACCTTTAGTCGGCATAGCGCCACATATATCCAGATTTATTTCTATTGCTTATTACATGTTGTGCAACCATACTTTTGTATTTCTATAGCTCTGCTTTATGGATATGCACTTATGAAAATATATATATGTATCGCTGGTCCAAACTTTTTATTATTTTTTTTATTGTTATATAATAAGCCTCGCAAGCTCTTTTGGACCTGGCGACGCCCATTCACCCAGGACTTCCTGGTAGGATTCCTATTTAGCTGGTCTCACACGCCCTGAACAATGGAGACTTGGATTTAGTCTGAACAGAGGCATAGATGAGTGTAGGGACCCACTCCACAGGAAGTTACCGTGATGTTTGGTGAGTGGGCATGATCACGCATTTGCAAATATGTGTAACTAAGGACTTCCTTTTTTACCTTTAGTCGGCATAGCGCCACATATATCCAGATTTATTTCTATTGCTTATTACATGTTGTGCAACCATACTTTTGTATTTCTATAGCTCTGCTTTATGGATATGCACTTATGAAAATATATATATGTATCGCTGGTCCAAACTTTTTATTATTTTTTTTATTGTTATATAATGAGCCTCGCAAGCTCTTTTGGACCTGGCGACGCCCATTCACCCAGGACTTCCTGGTAGGATTCCTATTTAGCTGGTCTCACACGCCCTGAACAATGGAGACTTGGATTTAGTCTGAACAGAGGCATAGATGAGTGTAGGGACCCACTCCACAGGAAGTTACCGTGACGTTTGGTGAGTGGGCATGATCACGCATTTGCAAATATGTGTAACTAAGGACTTCCTTTTTTACCTTTAGTCGGCATAGCGCCACATATATCCAGATTTATTTCTATTGCTTATTACATGTTGTGCAACCATACTTTTGTATTTCTATAGCTCTGCTTTATGGATATGCACTTATGAAAATATATATATGTATCGCTGGTCCAAACTTTTTATTATTTTTTTTATTGTTATATAATGAGCCTCGCAAGCTCTTTTGGACCTGGCGACGCCCATTCACCCAGGACTTCCTGGTAGGATTCCTATTTAGCTGGTCTCACACGCCCTGAACAATGGAGACTTGGATTTAGTCTGAACAGAGGCATAGATGAGTGTAGGGACCCACTCCACAGGAAGTTACCGTGACGTTTGGTGAGTGGGCATGATCACGCATTTGCAAATATGTGTAACTAAGGACTTCCTTTTTTACCTTTAGTCGGCATAGCGCCACATATATCCAGATTTATTTCTATTGCTTATTACATGTTGTGCAACCATACTTTTGTATTTCTACCACTCCTCATTGTAGACTTGAGGAATCTGAGTGACCTGACTACCAGTTCTGGTGGACGTTGACATCTGGCAGTCTACAATCGCTCTGCGCTGCTGGTAAACTCTGGATAACATGTTTAATGTAGAATTCCATCTTGTGGGCACGTCGCACAACAGTCGGTGAGCGGGCAGTTGTAGGTGGCGCTTTGTTGCCCTGAGAGTGGCAGCATCTGTGGTCGACTTAGGAAATGTGCACAGATGCGGCGCACCTTGGTGAGCAAATCAGACAGATTGGGGTATGTCTTGAGGAACCGCTGAACTATTAGATTGAAGACGTGGGCCAGGCATGGCACATGTGTCAGTCTGCCGAGTTGCAGAGCCGCCACCAGGTTACGCCCGTTGTCACACACAACCATGCCTGGCTTGAGGTTCAGCGTTGCCAGCCACAGATCGGTCTGCGCCGTGATGCCCTGTAACAGCTCTTGGGCGGTGTGCCTTTTGTCAACTAAGCTCAGCAGTTTGAGCACCGCCTGCTGGCGCTTACCCACGGCACTGCTGCTGCGCCTAGAGCTACCGACTGAAGGTGCAGTGCCCATGGATGGTAATTCGGTGGAGGAGGAGGAGGGGTCGGAGGAGGAGGCATAGTACGTCTGAGAGACCGTGACTGAGGTAGGCCCCGCAATCCTCGATGTGGGCAGTACATGAGCGGCCCCAGGGTCATTCTCGGTCCCAGCCTCCATCAAGTTAACCCAATGTGCCGTCAGTGAGATATAGTGTCCCTGCCCGGCAGCACTTGTCCATGTGTCTGTGGTTAGGTGGACGTTCTCAGAAACAGCGTTGGTCAGGGCACGGATGATGTTCTGTGACACGTGGTGGTGTAGGGCTGGGACGGCACATCAGGAAAAATAGTGGCGGCTGGGGACCGAATACCGAGGGGCAGCCACCGCCATGAGATTGCCATAGGCCTTGGTCTCTACCAGCCTATAGGGCAGCATCTCCAGGCTCAGTAATTTGGAGATGTGGACGTTGAGGGCTTGGGCATGTGGGTGCGTGGAACTGTATTTCCTCTTGCGCTCCAGCGTCTGCTGTAAAGACAGCTGAACGCTGTGCTGGGACACATTGGTGGACGCTGTGGAGGATCGTGGAGGCGAAAGTGTGGTTTTCCGGCGAGAGGCACTCGGGCCGGGTTCCTGGGCAGGGGGTTGACTAGCAGAGGCAGCGGGTGACACAGGGGAAGGAGCAGTGGTGTGACCCGCAGGAGGTGAATGGCCTTGGTTCCATTGAGTGGGGTGTTTAGCACTCATATGCATGCGCCTGCTGGTGGTGGTTAGGCTAGTAGTGGTGGCACCCCTGCTGATCCTGGTGTGGCACAGTTTGCACACCACAGTCCGTCGGTCATCCTCAATTTCTTTAAAGAACCTCAAGACTAGCGAACATCTAGGCCTCGCCACGGGAGCTTCACTACGTGAAACAGTTGCTGCTGATGCACCAGCTCTGGCCCTGCTTCTCCCTCTGGCCACACCACTGCCCCTGCTTCAGAAGCCCTGTCTTCTCTCGCCTTATCGACCCAGCTTGGGTCAGTCACCTCGTCTTCCTCCGATTCCTCAGTCTGCTCCCCCCTCGGACTTCCTGCCCTTACAACAACTTCACCACTGTCTGACAACCATGTCTCCTCATCGTCCGACACCTCTTTACAAACTTCTTCCACTAAGTCAACATTGTCAACATCATCGTCATCACCCACAGACTGCGACAGTTGGAAAACTTGGGCATCGGGAACGAGGTCGGCAGCAACCTGAGAAGTGGTTTGTGACTCTGGGAAGGGTCCAGAAAACAGTTCCTCAGAGTATGCCGGATCACATTCCAAATTTTCCAGGGAGGGGGCAGACTGGGGGGAAGAAGGTTGAGGTGGAGGAGCCAGAGGAGTGCTCCCTTGGGTAACGTGGGTGGACTGCGTGGAAGACTGACTGGTGGACAAATTACTTGAAGCATTGTCCACAATCCACGACATCACCTGTTCGCACTGTTGTGGTTTCAACAGTCCTCTACCACGTGTCCCTGTAAGTTGAGACATGAAGCTAGGGAGTGTAGCTCTGCGGCGTTCCACAGCTCCCTCATCAGCAGGTACTGTCTCACCCTGCCCAGGACCACGGCCTCTGCCCCCTGCAGTAATTGAATGCCCATTTCCTCGTCCCTTAGCCCTGGGGTTCAACATTTTCTGTATATAAGTGTATTATATAAAAAAAAAATAAAATAAATGGGCCTGCTGTACTGAAACCCACAAACTTGTTCAATCTGAACAAGAAAATATATAGGTGGATAAGTTAGAGCAAAATTACGTATGTTATTACGTACCGTGCAGTATGGAGCAATTACACGGAAACTGTTAGATTAGGCAGACTTGGTCTGCTTAATTGCAACCCAGACAAATGTCGCACAGAGATTTTTGTAATGTAGCTGTATAAGTGAAAGCAAAAGACCTTTTTTACTGACGTGACGTACAGATTGGGTCACCTGGACAGAAAATACGGATTGTGGTTACTGAACAGCTGAACTGTGACACACAGAATGGTTACACACAGCTGTGTGAAATGGATTTGTATCACTGAGATAAAACAACAAAAAAACTATTTTTTTTAGTATATTTTTAGTTTTTATATATATTTTTTAATATATATATTTTTTTTAACGTGACTTGCAGAAACTATCAGAGAGCAAACTCAGCCCCTGCTGACGGTGGCTATTTTGACTGCAACCCAGACAAATGTCGCACAGAGATTTTTGCAATGTAGCTGTATAAGTGAAAGCAAAAGACCGTATTTGATTACGTGACGTACAGTATGGGTCACCTGGACAGAAAATACGGATTGTGGTGAGTGGACAGCTGAACTGTGACACACAGAATGGTTCCACACTGCTGTATGAAATGGATTTGTATCACTGAGATAAAACAATAAAAAAAGGGTTATATATGGCGATAGCTGCACTACTAGTGCCAGCCAGCCCAGCCAGGAGACAAAAAAAAATGTCTTGTAGCCCTTAGAAGGGCTGTTGGGTTCTTTTGAGATCACTCCTGCCTAACAGAGAACTAAATCCAGGCCCTAACACTCTCCCTGAAACGCAGCAGCTCTGTCCCTAACGACATCCAGACAGCATCTGAGCCGAGCACCGCGAGCAGTCTCTAGTATATTCCAGGGTCACCTGATCAGGCCAGCCAACCCCTGCTATCGACATGTAAGGGCCCCACGTGTTGCTGGGTGTACCGCAGAGTCTCCTGGCTTGTGATTGGCTGAGTTTATAGGCGCCAAAAATGCACAATGCGGGAGATGCCATTTCCTCGAGCATGGCGAGATACTCGTCCAAGCAGCGAGCACTTACGAGTACCGTAATACTTGAACGAGCACCAAACTCGGACGAGCATGCTCGCTCATCTCTGTGTAGTAACCAGGCTGGTAAAAAGAGGTAATTAGCAGCCAGATGAGGAGCTCAGGTAAATATCTCCCCAAAACACAATTCACTGCTTACCTCCCACAGGCCTTGGCGTAGCCTCCTCCTTACACACATGCACACAGATTTACTTCAGGTTTCCATAACAACCCAGCCATTTTTCTTCACTGCTGTAGGTTAGCTTTAGGCTAGGGCTGCATGACACATAGGGCACAACTACACTTCTACCTTTGTTGCGCGACATTGATGTTGCACCAATGTCGTGCAACAATTATTATAATGATAGTCTATGGTGTTGCACTACGGCATGCGACATGCTGTGACTTGGGAAATAGGGTTTCGCTCTATGTAGTAAACAGGCTGGTAATGAGAGGTAATTAGCAGCCAGCTGAGGAGCTGAGGTAAATATCTCCCCAAAACACAATTCACTGCTTACCTCCCACAGGCCTTGGCGCAGCCTGCTTCTTACACACATGAACACAGATTTACTTCAGGTTTCCACAACAACCCAGTAGGGTTGTTGCGGCTATCGAAATTTCGATACTGAATCGATACTTTTATACCAGTATCGATTCGGTACCGGAATTTGCTCTTTTTCGATACTAAAATAAAAAATTCTCTTACCTGTCCTGCGCCGCGGCTCCGCTCCGGGTCTGGCGCTCAAATCCTTCTCAGGCCCGTGCTGCACTGTCCTGACCGCGTATAGCGTCAGGACGTAGTGCGCGCACTCTGACCTGACGCTGCACGCAGTCAGGTGACAGTGCAGCGCTGGGAAGAGGAGAAGAGGAGCACCGGACCCGGAGCAGAGCCGTGGCGCAGGACAGGTAAGAGAATTTTTTATTTTATTTTGATGGGGGCATAGTGGGCTGATCTGAGGTTGATGGGGGCACGGTGGGCTGATGTTAGGTCTGTTGGGGACACGGTGGGCTGATGTTAGGTCTGATGGGGGCACAGTGGGCTGATCTGAGGTCTTATGGGGCACAGTGGGCTAATCTGAGGTTGATGGGGGCACAGTGGGCTGATGTTAGGTCTGATGGGGGCACAGTGGGCTGATGTTAGGTCTGATGGGGGCACAGTGGGCTGATCTGAGGTCTTATGGGGCACAGTGGGCTAATCTGAGGTTGATGGGGGCACAGTGGGCTGATGTTAGGTCTGATGGGGGCACAGTGGGCTGATGTTAGGTCTGATGGGGGCACAGTGGGCTGATCTGAGGTGTGATGGGGCAGGGTGGGCTGATGTGAGGTCTGATGGGGGCACAGTGGGCTGATCTGAGATCTGAAGGGGGCACGGTGGGCTGATCTGAGGTCTAATGGGGGCACGGTGGGCTGATCTGAGATCTGATGGCGGCATGGTGGGTTGATCTGAGGTCTGATGGGGGCACGGTGGTCTGATGTGAGGTCTGATAGGGGCATGGTGGGCTGATGTGAGGCCTGAAGGGAGCATGGTGGGATGATCTGAGGTCTGATGGGGGCACGGTGGGCTGATCTGAGGTCTGATGGGGGCACAGCGGGCTGATCTGAGGTTGATGGGGGCACAGTGGGCTGATGTTAGGTCTGATCGGGGCACAGTGGGCTGATCTGAGGTCTGATGCTGGCACAGTGGGCTGATCTGAGGTCTGATGGGGGCACGGTGGGCTGATCTGAGGTCTGATGCTGCCACAGTGGGCTGATGTGAGGTCTGATGGGGCACACAGATTTTTTGTGTTTTATTTTTTCGGCGTGGTATCGAATGGTATCGAGTATCGAATACTTTTTCTTGGTATGGAAATCGAATCAAAATTTTGGTATCGTGACAACTCTACAACCCAGCCATTTTTCTTCATTGCTTTAGGTTAGCTTTAGGCTAGGGCTGCATGACACATAGGGCACAACTACACTGCCACATGTGTCGCGCGACATTGATGTTGCATCAATATTGTGCAAAAATTATTATAATGGTAGTCTAAGGTGTTGCGACAGTTTCAGTAAAATCCATCTCGCAGCATGTCACATGTTGCAGTTTGACACTATAGCCTATAATTTAAAAAATTGTTGCGCGACATTGGTGCAACAAAATGTTGCGCGACACATGTTGTCATGTAGCCCTAGCTTTAAAGGGGCAGGGCGCTGTGGAGGTCACTGTTAAGTGGGCAGGGGCCATTGTTAAAGAGGCAGCTGCTGTGGAGGTCACTGTTAAAGGGACGTTCACTGTGGATGTTACTGTTAAGGGAGCAGGCCGCTGTGGGGGTCAATGCTAAAGGTGCGGGTACTATGGAGCTTTTTGTTAGCGTGGCAGGGGTCACTTTTAAAGGGGCAGCTGCTGTGGAGGTTACTGACTAAATGTCAAGGGAGTGGGGTGCTGTGAAACTTACTTTTAAATGGGCGGTCTGCTGTGAAGGTCAAAGTTAAGGGGATGGGCTGCTGTGGAGGTCCCATTTTAAGGAGACGGGGCGCTGTGGGGGGGTGAGTGTTGAGAGGTGGGGGGCTGTAGAGTTCACTGTTAAGGGGATGGGCTGCTGTACAGGCCACTGTTATGGGAAATACTATTGATATCTTTTAACGACACACACAAACATTAAATGAAATAGATGAAAGTCAATGCAGCTGTCAGAAGTTGATTTTTACCTTCATTTTTTTCAATCCCCATTGGCTTCGGAGTGGGAGGGGTGTGACCTGATGGGTCGGGGGTGTGGTTTAGTGGGACCTTGGGGGGGTGCTTTTAAGTCCTTCTTTTGAGGGTGGCCTGAATTACAGATCAATGCCAGGGTAATTTATGAGGAAACACAGTGGGTAGCAGTGGAAGAAAACCTTGCTTCCCATGGGTATATTTAATCTATTTCATTTAATGTTTGTGTGTGTCATTGCAGAGAGAAAGTCATCCTCCCTCCCAGCCCTGCAGCTGACAGAAGTCGATTTTTACCTTCAATTTTTCAATCCCGTTGGCTGCGGAGTGGGAGGGGGTGTGGCCTGACCGAGTCGGGCGCGAGACCTGGGGCAGGGGGTTTTAAGTCCTTCTTTTGAGGGTGGCCTGAATTACAGGTCAATGCCATGGTAATTTATGAGGACACGCAATGGGTAGCAGTAGAAGAAAACATCTTTTATTACTACTGAATGGTCTTAGTCTAAAACAATTGTTTTTAATCAGTACAACTATAAAGCCGAGTGATTCAGCATGCATGTTAGTGTCTGCACTCCTGAACTAGGGGAGGCCTTTGAAGCACCAGAAATGGCAAAAGGCAAGTGGACATTACGTGCATGTGGAACAAAACCCCTGATTATATGGAAGCCAAGTCTGGCACGTAACAGGTAGGACATAGTGTTAGGTTCCCAATCTGCAGAGACCACCTTGACGATCTGGTGAATGGGCTCAGATAATTTTGTACAAAATATATTTGCCAAGAGTCTCTATTTATCAAACAAGCATAGCATGAGCTTTGGAATACTCTATATCATTATGGCATTTTGTGCTTTATCTGGCAGCAGTGTGCGGTTGTATTTTATGTATTCTCCTTTGACATGTATTTAGCCATAGCAACCAGCACCTGCACTCTGGGATGTGCTGACTGAAATTTCTCTTTTTTTCCTTTGCATGTTGTAATTTTAGTCTGGCCGTCTCTTGGCATGTTTGCTGTGCTGCGGCCGGAACTCCAGCAGCTCCATTATAGTAAATGGGGACGGAGAGTAGTTCCAGCCGCACAGCTGCACTAGCAGCAGCACAGATCCTGCAGGCTGTTCACCCGCCAGAACAGCTAGTGTGAAAATAGCCTAACTGTGCAGTGGTCCAAGATTCAAGTAGTGGCCCCATGACAGTAGTCAGTAGTAAGGCTGCTTTCACATCACTGTTTATTTTTCTGTTCTTCTGATACATCAGAAGAACAGCCCAAAAAAAGCAGGTCCTGTAGTTTGAGCTGTCAGTAAATGGACAGCATTTGATCAGTATTGGTAAGGCAAAAACAGGAATGGGTCCAAAAAAGAGATAGCATGTTATTGAAATATTTAGATATGTTCTGTGTTTTGAACCAATTCCTACTTTTGGCTTCCAAATCATGATCAAATCCTGAAGTGTGAGAGAGTGTGTGAGAGAGGCCTTATGCTCAATTTTCATGAGTTTTGACTATTTGTATCTGAAATCGATTTTATTCAGATGGAAAAGAAGTCCTATATGGAGGAATTTAATGGCCTCTATCACAAATTTTAGCATCAGTATTTCATCAGTATTGGTAAGGCAAAAACAGAGATAATATGTGATATAAATATTTGCATATCTTCTGTGTTTTGGACCCATTCCGGCTTTTGGCTTCAAAATCATGATCAAATTCTTATGTAAAATATTGACCATGTGATAGAAGCCTAATGGACGCTCAAACTACAGGACCTGTTTTTTAGTTATTTTTCTGTTCTTCTGACAGATCAGTCAACATGGCCAAACAGGAATAATAGTGGCCCTGTAACAGACTGGTGATGGTGGCAACAACATGAAGAGTCACTATAGTGCCCTGGAACAGAGTGGTGAGGGTGGCAACAGCATGAAGAGTCACAATAATGGTCCCTTAACAGAGTGATGAGGGGGGAAACAGCATGAAGAGTCCCAATAATGGCCCTGGAACAGAGTGGTAAGAGTGGCAACAGCATGAAGAATCACAATAATGGCCTCGGAACAGAGTGGGGGGGGCAACACCAATGGCATCCAGGGTCAGCATCCAGGGTCGGACTGGCCCACCAGAGTACCAGAGGATTCTCCAGTGGGCCCAAGCTCTGACAATAATAAATCCATAATAAAATAAGGCTATTAAGGTCCTATATACAGAGGGTGGGCCCTTAGAATCAATTCCTTTGGTAGGCTCATGGGGCTTCAGTCTGACGCTATATAAGGTGGGTGGTAGCATCAGTATAAGGGCAGCAGTACGTGGTCAGAAGTAACGGGCCATTTATCAAAATGTTCCATTGTGGCGGCACACTACCATCAGATCATTACCACCACAATGATCTAGTCTGTTGCATCAGGCACCGGTTTCTGGAAATCCTGGTTTATCCACGCCTGATTCATCTTTAAGAAGGTTAGTCTTTCAACATTTTGTGTTGAAAGATGAGTTCTCTTTGGGGTAATTATGTCACCTGCCTAACTAAACACCAGCTCTGACCCACACTACTGGTCAGGCAGAAAAGTTTGCCCAGAGCAAACTCAGCCAGTTGTGCTCACAATTCAAGTTTGGCTGCCCAGTAGTCCAGAGGATCTTGGATCTGAGGTGACAGGGTGCAGTCCAAATATGCTACCACCTGATGGTTCAGGTTGTGCTCCATGTCCTGCTACTGCTGGCTGGTTTCTTCATTAGGCAGCTAAAGAAAACTGCTCATCAGAGACTCAAGACTTAAGCTGCTGCTGATAAAGCTGGTGCTGCTCCTACTCCCCACCCCCTCCATCAGTCATGGCAGTGGAGCGTGAGTTCAGAGGGTCCTCCTGGTTAAACCTTTGTGTGGATAGGAGATGGTGCACATAGGAAGTGACCAACGAACTACAAAGGATGTCTCCATAGTAGTTGAATTTTTCATCTCTCTCAGAAGTTGTCAAAAAGGCCCCCATTTTGGACCGGTAGCAAGGGTCTAACATTGTGGAGAGCCAGTAGTCATCCCTCTGCCAAACTGTGATAATGCAGCTTGTCACTACGCAGACAACTCAGCATGCATCTGGACTTTTGTGTGAAGGACTTGGAGTGACTTCCTGCCTCCATCTCCACTGCATACTGTCACAGTATATTGGGGTTACCTTCGTCGTCTTCATCATCGACCTCTAGCTCCTCCTGCTGCACCTGCTTCTGTCCTGTTGCTAAGTCAGATAAACCACCTAGTTCTGTATAGAATTTCTGGGTGTTTATGTCCTCCTCCTCCTGTGCCAGTTCAGCCTCCACAGGGTTCAGGTGGCCGTGAAATGTAGGCCCCATGTCTTCAGTCTCTTCATGAGTTTTATCAGTATCACCTCCAGGATGTGAAGGAGTGGAGTGACATCATTCATCCCATAGTCCTGGTTACTGACAAAGTGGCCTCCTCAAAAGGCCTGAGCAAACGTCAGGTATTACACATGAGCTGCCACGGTCTAAAGTCGAAATTACACCACAGTGTAGTCCTGTCCATCTGCATCATCAAGAAATCGGTAAAGGGTTTCCTCTGCTCATACAGTTGATCCAACATGTGGAATGTGGAGTTCCAACGTGTGGAAATGTTTCATATGAGGCGATGGAGGAGAACACCATTCTGTGATTTGTGCGGTAAGAGTGGCTGAAGTGCATGCCCATTTTTCTTGACATTTTCAAGACGTCTTTCTGTTGGGTGGAAGACTTCAGAACCACATTTACTAAGTGGGCTGTAAAGGACATTTATTGTCCCTGATCATAGTACTAGCGCCACACGTCAGTGCTGGGATAAACAGTACCAGACAGGCTCAAGGACTGGCCCATCTTCTGCTCAACATATGTGTGTAGTGCTGGTACAGCTTTCTTAAAGAGGTAATGATGGCTCTGGACTGTCCACCTTGGGTGGGCACAAGTCATCAATATTTTGAAATATTCATATTTGGAAAGCGAGGGACTGTAGTACCAGCAACTTGGCCAGGTAAACATTCAGCTTCTGTGCCATTGGATGACTGTGCACATACTGTTGTCTCTTTGCAATCGCCTTGGTAATCGATTTCTGGTGAAACACGTGAGGAGGAGGAGGAGCATTAGGAGCAGGAGACAAAGGGAAGGTATGACAGTTTTCTTCTGCTCAGGTTGAGGAGCCAAGACTGCTTGAGAAGGCGTGTGGGCCACTGGAAGATGCAGCAGTTGCTACATTAATACCATGGTTTCCCAGGCCACTTTATGGTGATGCTCCATGTGTGCCAACATCAGCACCCTGAACGTGTGTCACCTTCTGCTCACATATCCTTATTACCAGTGGCTTGATAAAGTATTCCCACACTACTGAGTATGGCATTTTACTCCCACCACTCCATACTGACTGCCTGCTGCTGCCTTTATGAACCCATGCACCACTAGTTGTTTCCTGACAGGTAGGCTCCACTAGCGGTGGAGTGTCCCCATCAAGTCACAAGCGACCAATATAAAGTAATCACAAAATGCTAAAATAAATAAAATCAAAATATAGCTCAAGTGTTAGTATGGATACAATATCAAAAACACTAATATCAAGACCTAATGTATATATACACCAGATAAATAAATATTGACTGGTCACAAGCAGCTAAAGTAACCTACTGAGACCTAAATATCCCAAAACACATGGACTATATATAAACAAAAAAAATCAAACAAGTACTGATGGGATCCAAAAATGAGGAAAAATGTACCCTATTAGAAAATAAATGAATACAGACACATACCCTGTGACATGATGAAGCAAACACACCGCTAGGCTGACCAGTCCACCATGACGCGCGTTTCAACTTCTGGCTTCATCAGGAAGTGTGTATTGTTAGAATAGTGGGGCATTTATAGGCCTATGAGACTGATGTGACTAATAAAGTAATCAAGCAAACCTCACCTGTAGCACATAAAAGCGGTGCAGAGCATGGTGAAGTGCTCCAGAAGTCCACGCACACATCGCTGCGTGCATCCGAATCCGAGTTGACGCGATCCGGAATGCATGCAGACCTAGTGTGCCTTGGCCAGTGGAATGCAGCGCACACAAAGATGTGTGTCTGATATGCAAAACAGTGAGATGTCAGATACTGCACAAAATAATAAAGGTATAATGCATAAAACCACTTTGTCAATAATTCCCAATATACAGTGCCTTGCGAAAGTATTCGGCCCCTTGGAACTTTTCAACCTTTTGCCACATTTCAGGCTTCAAAGAAAAAGATATAACATTTTACATTTTTGGTGAAGAATCAACAACAAATGGGTCACAATTATGAAGTGGAACAAAATTTATTGGATCATTTAAACTTTTTTTGTAATAATAAAACTGAAAAGTTGGGAGTGCAAAATTATTCGGCCCTTTTACTTTCAGTTCAGAAAACTCACTCCAGAAGTTCATTGAGGATCTCTGAATGATCCAATGTTGTCCTAAATGACTGATGAAGATAAATAGAACCCACCTGTGTGTAATCAAGTCTCCGTATAAATGCACCTGCTCTGTGATAGTCTCAGGGTTCTGTTTAAAGCACAGAGAGCATCATGAAGACCAAAAAACACACCGGGCAGGTCCGTGATACTGTTGTGGAGAAGTTTAAAGCCGGATTTGGATACCAAAAGATTTCCCAAGCTTTAAACATCCCAAGGAGCACTGTGCAAGCGATCATATTGAAGTGGAAGGAGTATCAGACCACTGCAAATCTACCAAGACCCGGCCATCCCTGTAAACTTTCATCTCAAACAAGGAGAAGACTGATCAGAGATGCAGCCAAGAGGCCCATGATCACTCTGGATGAACTGCAGAGATCTAATAAATTTCGTTCCACTTCACAATTGTGACCCACTTGTTGTTGATTCTTCACCAAAAATGTAAAATGTTATACCTTTTTGTTTGAAGCCTGAAATGTGGCAAAAGGTTCCAGGGGGTCGAATACTTTCGCAAGGCACTGTATATTATTGAAAATGTGAGGTGCATGATTAAATATATATAAAAAAATGAATAACATATATAACATAATAACATAAACCGTTTTAGTACCGAGACACTTTTCGCCTTAAATTCCCAGGCCGATTTTTGCAAATCTGACATGTGTCACTTTATGTGGTAATAACTTTAGAACGCTTTTACTTTTCTAGGCCATCCTGAGATTGTTTTCTCATGACACATTGTACTTCATGACAGTAATAAATTTGAATCAATATATTTCACCTTTATTTATGAAAAAATCCCAAATTTACCCAAATTTTTTTAAAATTTTTAAATTTTCAAAATTTCAATTTCTCTGCTTTTAAAACAGAAAGTGATACCTCATAAAATATGTATTATTTAACATTCCCCATATGTCTACTTTATGTTGGCATCATTTTGTAAATGTCATTTTATTTTTTTTTTAGGAAGTTAGAGGGCTTAGAAGTTTAGAAGCAATTTTTCAAATTTTCAACAAAATTTCCCAAACCATTTTTTTGAGCACCAATTCAGTTATAAAGTGATTTTGTGAGGCTTACCTAATTGAAACCACTAATAAATGACCCCATTTTAGAAACTACACCCCTCAAATTATAAAAAACTGATGTTGCAAACTTTGTTAACCTTTGAGGTGTTCCACAAGATTTAAAGGAAAATGGAGGTGAAATTTCAAAATTACATTTTTTTTGTAGATTA
Organism: Rhinella marina; assembly: GCA_900303285.1. Lineage (NCBI taxonomy): Eukaryota > Metazoa > Chordata > Amphibia > Anura > Bufonidae > Rhinella > Rhinella marina. Next base: position 7,134 of record ONZH01005809.1, on the reverse strand, counting down.
TTCATGTTAATAATTTTTTTCTTGCAACACAGCAAGGGTTAACAGCAAACTAAACCTCAATATATATTACTCTGTTTCTGCAGTTTACTGAAATACCCCATATGTGGTGGTAAACATCTCTATGGGTTTGTGGCAGTGGTCAGAAGGAAAGGAGCGCCATACGGATTTTGGAGGCAGATTTTGCTAGAATAGTTTTTAGGCACCATTTTGTAATTGAGAGACCCTGACGTACCCCTACAGTGGAAACCCTCAAAAAGTGACCCCATTTTGGAAACTACACCCTTCAAAGAATATATTAAGGGGGTACTGACCACTTTGACCCCCTAAGCGTTTTACGGAATTTGGAAACACTTGGCTGTGAAAATGAAAAGTTTCATGTCTTCTAATAAAATGTTGCTTTAGCCCCACATTTTTCATTTTCACAAGCGGTAACCGGAGAAAGGCACCCCATCATTTGTTCCATATTTTCTCCTGAATACGGCAACACCCCTTATGTGGTGAACTGGTATGGGGGTACATGGCAGGACTCAAAACAGAAGGAGCGCCATATGAATTTTGCAGCACAGATTTTGATGCATTGGTTTGCGGGAGCCATTGATTTTTATTTTTTTTCAGTTATTATCTTATGTGGAGGCTCATTTTTTTGCGGGATGAGGTGATGGTTTGATTGGTACCATTTTGGGGTAAATACGCCTTTTTTAACGCCTGCTATTACACTTTTTGTAAGAGGGGAAAAATGGCTGCTTTGGCATAGTTTTTTTTTTTTAATTTTTACAGCATTCACCTGGGAGGCCAACTCATGTAATATTTTTGCAGAGCAAGTTGTTACGGACGTGGTGATACCCAATATGTCTAACATTTTTATTTTTAAGTTTTACAAATTAGATGCATTTTTGAACAGAATAAAATCTTTTTTTTTGTTGCCATTTTCTGAGAGCCAAATTTTTTTTATTTTTTGGGCGATTGTCTTAGGTAGGGTCTAATTTTTTGCGGGACGAGATGACGGTTTGATTGGTACCATTTTGGGGTAAATACGCCTTTTTTATCGCCTGCTATTACACTTTTTGTGAGGCAAGAGGGAAAAAAAATGGCTGTTTTGGCATAGTTTTTTTTTTTAATTTTTTTACAGCATTCACCTGGGAGGCCATCTCAAATAATATTTTTGTAGAGCAGGTTGTTACAGACGCGGTGATACCCAATATGTCTAGCATTTTTATTTTTGTTAAGTTTTACACATTAGATGCATTTTTGAACAGAATAAAACCTTTTTTTGTGTTGCCATTTTCTGAGAGACATATTTTTTTTTATTTTTTGGGCGATTGTCTTAGGTAGGGTCTAGTTTTTTTGCGGGACGAGATGATGGTTTGATTGGTACCATTTTGGAATTAATGTCTTTTTGATCGCTTGGTATTACACTTTGTCTGAGGCAAGGTGACCAGAAAATAGCTTTTTTTACACTGTTTTTATTTTTTAGTTTTTACGGCGTTCACTGAGCAGGGTGGGTCATGTGAAATTTTTATAGAGCCGGTTGATACGGACGCGGCGATACCTAATATGCCTACTTTATTTTGGGAAATGGATGATTTATTTATTTTTTTTTTACGTGAAACTTTAATTTTTTTGTAAAAATTTATTTTTTTACTTTTTATTCACTTTATTTTTTGTCCCAGTCTGGGACTTCAACTTTTGGGGGTCTGATCCCCTGCACAATGCATTACAATACTTCTGGACCCGATGGGGATCGCAACCCTTAGGATACCCGCACGTGTCGCGGTCAGCGCTGACCGCGGCAGTGGGATGGTTAATGCACCGGCATCGATGTTTTCACCAATGCCGGTGCGTACAGCAGGGGTCCGGATATCGGCCACTGCCGGACCCCTGTAGCTGATCGGGTGAGCGCAGCTCCTGCGCCTTCCCAATCAGAGCGCCGTAGCTGTACAGCGCTGGGATTTGTATCCCGGCTTCCAGCGCCGTACATGTACGCCGCTTGTATCCTAAGGGTTAAATTTGAACATAACATGATTGAACAATTGTTATTGTGCAAATTAGTAATTAGAGATGAGCGAATCTATTTGCTGCTTTGTATATTCGTTACAAACCTTTGTTATTTCCTACACCGAAGCGAATCAGAATCTTTTCAGATTTGTTTTGTACAAATCTTATTAAATGTTCCTAAATCTTTGTACACTAACGCTACGTATCTGATAATTTGTATGCTATTGCTACACATCTGACAATTTGTACGCTAATGCATACATATTCAGTTAAGTATCATACTTTTAACAACGCTTAGACTGTATGTTCGTTATTTGGCGGGAATGTTCGCAGTGGATGGGTTAGGGCGGCTAGTAGCGACATGAGGTTTTCAGAGTGGCAAAAAGCCTGGCCCGGTCACCTGACCTAGGGGGGAGGGCTTGCTGTGATTGGCCCATAGGATGAGTTAACAATTAACATCACTCGTGCTGCTTCTCACCTGAGAGCAAGAGCATCTTGTGAAAGAGAGAGAACTGTGTTCTGTTCTGGGAACCATTACAGAGATATATCAGGGCTAGGGCAGGGCTAGTATTAATCAGGCAGGGAGAGTGAGGGAGGAGACAGGGAGTAGGACAAAGACCTGATTGCCTGCCACAGTCAACTGAAATATGTCTGGCACTGGAAAGCAGAAGGATTCCACTTCCAGCCAGACTCCGAGCACAAAAAAAAATAAGGTGGCACTGGCCAGTAGCAGTGGCAAAGGACATGTAGACACAGCTGCCAGCGGTAGCATTAGTAGTAGTTGGCCACTGTTCCGCAAGCCTAACCCAAGGCACAAAATTGTTGTAGAGGAGAAAGTGGATGAGGTAGTGGAGTAGATGGCTCACTCCTCTCAATCACAGCAGGATGACATGCCTTCTTCTGATGCTGACACTGTACCTTGTAGCCAGGGGTCAGACTCAGAGCATTCCTTGTGCTCCTCCACTCCTTTTTGCTGCTGGGGACACTGCTCCTCCACTATGTACAGTAAATCTCATCCTCTGACTCCTCTGACCTCCGCAAGATCAGCACACTCCTCTCCTGAAATACTCGGTGCTGCTGGGACCCTGCTCATCCCACTATGTAACTGTCATCCTCTCACCTTCACAAGATTAGCAGACTCCTTTCCTGAAATACTCTGTGCTGCTGGGAGGACCCTGGTTCTTCCACTCTGTTAGGACACATGCACACGGCAGTTGTGCAGCCGTTCCGTGCATTGAGGACCATAATTTGTGGTTTTCAATGCACAGGCAACATCTGTGCGGCTGTCGATGATCCGTCCGCACCGCAATAAAATAGAACATTTTACATTTTTTTGCGGTGCAGAGGAACAGACAGAAACACCACGGAAGCACTCGATCCGTGTCGCACCGCATCTCCAGGGTTGCAGACTCATTCAAGTGAGTGGGTCCGAGTTCCGTGATGCACATGGCCGGTGCCCGTGTATTGCACACCACCTGCCGTATACAGCCGCAATACTGCCACGGCCGGGCAATGGCCATGAGCATGAGACGTAACTCTCATCATGTGACCTTCACAAGATCAGCAAACTCCTCTCTTGAAATCCTCTGTGCTGCTGGGGAAACTGCTCCTTCCACTGTGTAACTCTCACCCTGTGACCTCCACAAGATCAGCACACTCCTCTCCTGAAATCCTCTGTGCTGCAGTGGACACTGTTCCTTCCACTATGTAACAGGATTAGATGCAGCAGCTCTGCAGACATTATCACTCATTACCCTATTAGATACACAGTTTAGCAGCTCAGCAGACAGTATCACACATGGCAGAATTAGATACACAGCTCAGCAGACTGTATCACACATGGTAAGATTATATACACAGCTCACAGGGCGGTATCACAGATGATAGGATTAGATACACAGCTCAGCAGACAGTACTGCACATCATAGGATTAGATACACAGCTCAAAGGACAGTATCACACATGATAGAATTAGATACATTGGCTCAGCGGACAGTATCATACATGTTAGGATTAGGTACACAGCTAAAAGGACAGTATCACATATTATGAGATTAGATACATAGCTCAACAGACAGTCAATAATCAATATGTATTTTAAATGTTATGCAAAAATGTCATGCAAAATACTGCAGTATATACTGACACCCAATGTGTCTGAATTGTATTATGTACATTTATAATATAAAGGGACTGTTAAAAGTATATAATAATCTCTGCATAATACTGTGGTTGGTGTGTGTTATTTTGAATATAATAAATATAATACTAGACTAGCACTCTATACTGACACCAAGATCTAAATCATAGTATACAGCATATAGAATAGTAGTGAACAATGGCACAGTTCAAAATATATGGTAATCATTGCACAGTAAAAAAAAAATAAAATCTGTTGCATGGATTTGTTTTATGTATACAATATATATTTATATATATGTTAAATGTAAGACAAAGAAGTCATGTGAACTCATTTCACAGTTGTAATTAAGTTCAGGTATTAGCTAGTAACACAATGTGTGGTGTCTGAACGTTGTATTGCAATTTATCCAGTTTAGGGCTCTTTCACATCACCATTTTGCATTCCGTTATGACTTTCCGTTATTTCTGCGCGAAAAACGGAAAAAAAACGTATCCGTTTCATCATCCATAGGTTTTAATGGTAACATAAATGTGTCCGTTTTACCCATTTTGTAACGTATCCGTTATTCATGACGGAAACTAAAGTCTTGTTGGCATGACTTTTTTTTCCGTCTGAGAAAACGGATCCGTCATTTTCCGTTTTAAGTTTTGAATGTAAGTCTATGGAAGACGGAGTTGAATGTATAGCAAACGGATATCATTTCGTTATGGCATCTGTTTTATAATTCATTTTAAATTTGACACATGGTCAGAAGATGCAAATTGAACAGGAAATTAAATCATTCACATGACAGGAAATAAAAGAGTAGCCATTTTGGAAACTAATAACCTTAGTTCCTGAGTGGATTTTGCCAAAGGGAGCTATCCAGCATTGTCTGCAAGGTATTTTTCACGTCTAAAGTGTGAAAACATTGATTTCTGAAGTGTTTTCTCTCTACTAACACTATCCCTACATGTTGTGATGTAATCCACTATTTGTATCTGCTGTTAGCCCTTGCTTTGTATTATAGCCTTTGTGTTAAATCATTGTATTATATGCGTACATTTTGAAGCTCTGTTCTGTTATTATTTTTGGCTGTCAAACTCTGAACTGTCTGTAAAGCCCTTTTTAATCGTTTTTTTTGGGTCATTTCTATTGGACTTGTAACCATGTATGATCCAGATTCAGTGAAACAACCACTCCTTGATATATTTTCTCCTCATTTATTTCATGGCACAGTGCTTTTCTATGTTCTTTTGCTAAACACAGTGCGTTTTTTTTTATTATAAAAGTGTTTTATATTTTACTTTTTTTATAAGTCTTTCTACGCCAGTATTGTGTGGTTTTTGCCCAAACTGCGAGTCCCTTTCGCATACCTGATTGCCAAGCTTCATCCTGTAAGTGTTGGCCTACCAAACTACATTCCGCAATCCAAAGTTTGTATGTCTTTTCATTGACCTTTTGTTTAAATCTCTTTTTAGAAATGTCTTCTTCAAAAAGCACAACCCATCCTCTGGAGATTGTGGTAAATTATTTATAGTCCATTTCTATACAGCTATTATAGATATATGTGTGTGTTTTATTTTAGTTTTTATGCTTTGGTTAACAGGAGGAATCAAGCTACTCATCTGAGGGCGGCTAAGATTAGAGATAAGTGAGCACTAAAATGCTCGGGTGCTCGTTATTCGAGTTGAATTTTTCCCGATGCTCGGGTGCTCGTTTCGAATAACGAACCCCATTGAAGTAAATGGGAGACTCGAGCATTTTTTGCAGGGGATCAAGGCTCTGCCTAGGGAAGGCTGGGTGAAAACATGGAAACCTCACAAAATGATGGAAACACCACAGAAATGGACAGGAAACAGCAGGGGCAGCATGCATGGAAGCCTCTGAGGCTGCCTAATCCCACCATTACACCAAATTCTCGGGCAACAGCCTGGTGGTGACCCTCAAGGCAATTGTGCTCACCCAGACCATAAAAATTTAGCATGGCCCTGAATGGCTATGACTACAGAGTGACCGAGGTACAGTGCAGGAGCAGGCGAAGCACATAACAATTTATCGTGGCCCTGTATGGCTGTGACTACAGAGTGACCGAGTTACACTGCAGGAGAAGGCGAAGCACATAAAAATTTATCGTCGCCCTGTGTGGTTCTGACTACAGAGTGACCGAGTTACAGTGAGGGAGCAGGCGAAGCACATAAAAATTTATCGAGGCCCTGTATGGCTGTGACTAAAGAGTGACCGAGTTACAGTGCAGGAGCAGGTGAAGCACATAAAAATTTATCGTGGCCCTGTATGGCGGTGACTATAGAGTGACCGAGTTACAACGCAGGAGCAGGCGAAGCACATAAAAATTTATCGAGGCCATGTATGGCTGTGACTACAGTGACCGAGTTACAGTGCAGGAGCAGGCGAAGCACATAAAAATTTAGCGTGACCCTGTATGGCTGTGACAAAAGAGTGACCGAGTTACAGTGCAGGAGAAGGCGAAGCACATAAAAATTTATCGTGGCCCTGTATGGCTGTGACTACAGAGTGACCAAGTTACAGTGCAGAAGCAGGCGAAGCACATAAAAATTTATGGAGGCCCTGTATAACTGTGACTACAGAGTGACCGAGTTACAGTGCAGGAGTAGGTGAAGCACATAAAAATTTATCGTTGCCCTGTATGGCTGTGACAACAGAGTGACCGAGTTACAGTGCAGATGCATGCGAAGCACATAAAAATTTATCGTGGCCATGTATAGCTATGACTACAGAGTGATCGAGTTACAGTGCAGGAGCAGGTGAAGCACATAAAAATTTAGCGTGACCCTGTATAGCTGTGACAACAGAGTTACCGAGTTACAGTGCAGGAGCAGGCGAAGCACATAAAAATTTATCGTGGCCCCGTATGGCTGTGACTACAGAGTGACCGAATTACAGTGCAGGAGCAGGCAAAGCACATAAAAATTTATTGTGGACCTGTATGGCTATGACTACAGAGTAACCGAGTTACAGTGCAGGAGCAGGCGAAG